>ATSW01011195.1:0-12062 GCA_000444245.1 Botryllus schlosseri
GTCGGAGGAGGCGCCTGGGCGGCCAGGGTTCGATTTTGCGCTGGAGATTTCATCTGGGCTCCTCTTCCCCCGCGTCGCCGCTCATACAGCGACAAAAAGCCGAAAAAAAAAACGTTCAAAGGACCGCAAGGAATGGAAAGAGCAAGAAAGAGCCGTGGCATAGAGAGAAACATCGAGAGAGCTGTAAGATCGGGCAACAGGCCAAGGAAGATGCCCGTTTAAGAGACCGCAACTGGTCGTTCGGCATCCTCTTATCTGTTCATTACATCGCACTCTATGATATCGCATCGTACATAGTACGTGTATTGATCATATGAAAATATAATTTGACGGTTTTTATATTGATTATTACGATTTGGGTTTGAGCCATATAGGACATAGGTCACAGATCAATGGATGCGCCCAAGATCGCGAATCCATCAGTCAGCTGATGACTGATGAGCGAAGTATGGAGAAGTGGTCGGAGATGGCAAATTTTGTATTATTGTATTATAGCACAGTGTCTCGTAAATATTGCTCTATGCGACGGTATATAGAAGCTCAGGTTGACATCTACACAAGGAGAGTGCGGAAAATCGTGAATTATCCATACTGATATAGAGGTATAGAGCTGTTCTTGTCACCCAAACCAAAAGTATAACTTTTGACGTGTTATGATATGCGTCCTGGAATCGCCATCGAAATATGATTCAAGCTTGTGCTCTGAATCTTCGACGGCACTACTACTAGCATCTGCTATGTGCAGTAATGCAATGACGATAAGATGAGCTCGCTTGTTTTGTTCTATCAAACTGAAAACTCATCTGTCACGTTGTCGCTTGCTCATGTCATGTGTAAATATACCTAATTCAATCAGGCTGATTCTATACCCGGATTCAAAGTGAAGTTGCCACACGTTTCAATACCAAAATTTTAACAGTACCAGCGATATAGATGATGTGTCATGACCACCTAAGATGATCAGTAGTAGCCTATCACAATGTTTTGAAAATTGTTCTTCACCTGTTTTGTGACACTCTCATAAAAAATTCCTGAAGAGTCTCATGAGACGAGGTACAACTCAAACTCTGTCCATACCGAATTTATTGAAATTCTCTGTTATCGAAGCTTGTGACTACTTCGAAAGGAAGTCAGGAATTTGTACACGCAAAATAAAAATTAATATCGGGATTATTATGAAATTGTTTCAGTCTCAATCTTTTGACTTTTCCTCAAGTCTAGGCATTCCTCACATTCCATTGGTTTGCTGTAAGCCATATGCATGCAGGTTTTTGGATTCAAAGTTCGGAATATTAGATAGATTACCTCATCCTACGTATACTATATACCGATACCCTTGTGGATAATTTGGTATTGTTACGTTCATGTCTTCAGTTAATAGTCTATCACTGTACTGTTCAATAAGTCATGGAAACATTCTATGAGCAAATGCCCAAACTTTCCAATGTGCTGGCGAAAACTATCGGCCATCGGAATTTTGATCCAGAAAAATATGTAAAAAGTGTCAGTACTCAGTCCGACGGCGATAAGGATTTGGAAGAAGAAAAACTCCGCGTTCAATCGCTCGGGGAAGACACCGCTCAAATACTGAAGAAACAGGTTTACAAATATTACCAGCAATTCATCGACACGGCAAAAGAAATATCGTACGTCGAAGGGGAGATGTTCCAGCTCCAACACATTCTGACAGAGCAAAAGAATCTGATGAAGGTGATGACTGATATATACTCGGTCAAGGATGACGAGGAGAAAGAAGACAATGGGAGTAAAAGGTCTGAATCCACAAGCAGAGAGGACAGAAAGAGAGTGATGTCTTCATTACGCGACCGCGTTGAGGGATTTCCCGATTCGCCAAACTCGTCAAGATTTTTGGTGTACGACAATGACGTGAAAGAACTTGAATTGGAAAATTTCTCAGAAATACGCAAAGTCCACCTCTTTCTATTCAACGACAGTTTGATGATAACCACATGGGCTGGGATGCGGCGCGGTCAGCTTGTACCGGGAAAGTATAAATTTCAGCAAATTCTCGATCTGAAAGATCTAGCAGTTATAAACGTGCGTGACTTGGGCCCGGTGAAAAAATCTTTCAAAGTGATGAGCTTTTTGCTGTCGGATACAGTGATGTTCCAATGCGAGACCACCAAAGAAAAGCGTCAATGGTTAGAAATACTGGACGAAACAAAAAATAAATTCTTGGCAGACCAAGAAGCCGGGTTAGACAACGACGTGCCCCTCAGTCCAGTGAGTCCAACGTTATCTGCATTAAATCCGTTCGAGACTGAATTTTCCACTAGTCCTAAGCATGAAAGCGCGGCCACATCTGTGAACGAAATATGGCTCCCAGACATGCCGGAAGATCTCGACGTTTACATTGCTCAGCGCTACTTTGAAGATGCCGTTGATTTGATCAAAAAGGCGGAAGAGTATTTCGCCACAAACCCCTCCGCCAAAGATATGGAAAACGATTTAAAAGTAAGAAAAGCTCAACTTGTAGCAGTTTTGGTTAAAGAGTTAGGCACAGCGCCTGACAGAAGTCACCGCGGAGGTCCAACTGCAGCCCGACGCCCAGTTGCTTTGCTCACTAAGTTAGGAGAGAGTACTAGAGCGTGTCAGTTATTTTTGAGCAACCGTTCCAATGCAGTTTCATACGCCCTCCGTCAAATACGAGCGGAAGGTTATCTCGGACTATACATTACGCAACTTTGCAATGTGTTCTTTACCGGGTTGAAAGATACGATGGTTGAATTTGAGCTCGCGTTCAGTAATTACCACGGTTGCTATTCGAAACTTGTGGTCTGGTCGAACGTGGAGATAAAAGGGTTTGTGGACTTGGTGGCGCAGCAAGTGTTCACAAGGAGAGCGGATATCGCCGAAATCGCGGATTGCACAAGCACAATACTCTCCCAATGCAAAGCTACTAATATCGCCGGAATGGATTTTGAGTATACAGTGTCGTCCTTACTTTTGCCTGATATCGAGACTTCTATGAAAGACCATCGGTGTAAAGTGATAGACGCCATCAAGCTGCGTAGTTCCGAAGAATTATGGAGGCCTACAAACTGCGGCACTCCGCAAATGTTACTCAAACTGCAGGAAGAAATGGAAGGTTACGGCATCGCTAACATATACCAATATTCGTACAACGAGTGTTTTTGCCACCTGACCAATTCAACTCTGTCTTTCACACGTGCTCTTGTGGTCCACGTGGACAGTGTGGTCAAAATGTACTTGCCCGAATTGAAAGTTCCGATGCTTGACGGTATTGAGGCTATCGCCAAATGTTACACTGAATTTATTGCTGGATGTTTGGTAAGTGAAAAGGAAAGGCCGGACAAAGCGAAACTGATCAAACGCAATGCTATGTTCGTGGCGGAGTCGTTACTGCCGCTGATAGAAACTAAGATACAAAGGTGCATACTGCAACTGCCAAAGCAGCTGGCGGACCTGAGAATTGAATTTATCAAGAGGACTTCAGATTGAACGTCGTGTTCTCTTGTGTCGCATTCTAAAAATCCTATTCAGACCCCTCTATCACTGATTGCTTCTTATAAATTATATTACTGCGCGCGGTAACAGATTTATATTCCTCCATTTAAGATTAGCTGAATAATGATGTATACCGTATCGGCCTATATAATTATATGGAGGATCAATCAACTGCTTTTTTAAAAATTTCTTGCACCTGATTTACTATGGACTCTGGCAGAATTGATATTCATAGCAGTCTACTTCGTGTTGAGGTCATCATCGGTAATAACTTCCTTCATTTTATGATATGATTCCTTTTAAGTATCACGAATTGAATTGAAGAATCATTGAGGATACAATGGTGAGCGTTGATTAGACTGCGTAGAGATCACCCATGTTCACGAAAGGGCAGATGGATGTCCTTTCGCCTCCCGGCTCCTTGATTTTGATTTTTAAACATTACACCCTGTTTCTGACACAATGCAACTGGAACATGAATTCGCAGCCGAGATTTCTTCATTTCAACATCGTTTGTCTTTTTTTCCGACTCCGCTGCTGCTAAGGAGCCGTGACAACTCGATACTCTGCTAGCTTATGCAGGCCTATATTGTGCTTAACAAATCCTATATAATATAAGGAAGTTTCATATTTTGATATGACGACCTTGTGAGCAAGATTGCTCTGAGCGCTGTTGATAAATTACTAATTCTATTGGCATAATTCGTAAAAATGTGTATCCAAGATTTCGAATTTCGGTCAATTCTTTCTGTCTTTGCAATAGTGGTTCCCAAACATTTTCGACTCATCGCCCCCATATCATGTTCAACGTATCCCTATCGCCTCCCTAAAAACAAGACGTCATCAGCAAGGTTATCCTTCTACTTTTACGTAGTAACCATGTAGGTTGCTTACACTTACTCAAGTACCTTTGCTTGTATTCTACTTCAACACTGCGTTTGCCTCCCCCTGACCCGCTTTCGGAACCACTACAATAGACTTAGTGAGCGCGACGGTTTTAGTGATTAGTCAGTGTGGCTTGATACGGGCACTGTAATGGATAGCAATGTGACGTGCAGCCTGGTACTGTACAAGAATATAAAATCGACAGTATAAAAGTAGTCTCCCTGATCTACGATGAAATACGGACATGCTGACGCTGCGTGCAATCGTTTCTTCCTATGTAACTGCTTGGTCATTAAATGTGCATGCAATTCTTGAAATAAGTTGAGATAAATGTGTCATTCGATTTATTGATAAGAATTCATAAATATATTCTCTACAGTTAACTTGAGTTCGCGGTCCACGTAGTACAGCCTGTGTATGGTATGGAGAAGTAGTTTGTTATAGTTCAGTGTTTTCTGTATTTGTATCCATGGCAGTAGTGTCTGTATCCATGGCAGTGGTGTCCGTTGTAGGAGGTTTATACGCCCATTTGGCCAGTGCAATGCATAGTAAGCTTACTGCCTGAAAGAATACTTCTCAATAAGTTGGGTAAAGCGATTAAATTGTCACTCATCGGCAGACTAGACTTGGATATGGAGCTTATATAAATATCAAACGCTCGAGATGTGATTGTGCTGCCGTAAATCTCTACCCCACTACAAGTAGAAATAGCTATTTTTAAGACTTGCTAAAGCTACTTCAAGTATCATTAGAAACGGAAAGTAGTCTACAGTAGATTAGGCGAGGCATTGAAAACCTTCGAGGGTCAATCGTTGATGACAGCTTTTAAAATGGCTAGATGCAACTTCGCCCTATGGCACACTGACTAATAGTGCCCCAAACATGTGCTTGTGCAGTTTTCAAAATTGAACAGCGTTACCATTATACAAGCCTACACCGCCCGGTTTTTGTGTGATTTACTCATAAGAGTAATGCAGATTTATTCAAACACTACTTTCCACTTTATAAAAATGTGAAAAGGAAGCCAAGATGCTTCAAGTAGCAGTCTAAAACAAACACTGGAGTGAGTGAGTAGGCCTACTCAGAAAAAGTGGAAGCACCCCGCCCAGGACTATCTCTACAAGTAGGCCTAACATAACTCCACATGTCGTTCGGTAAAAAATACCGATGGGAATGCGCTGTTGCAAGTACACAAGTGACTTGACTGAAGCAGGCAAATGTCTGAACTGCTTATGTTACTCTGGGCGTTACACGGGGGTCTTTACGGTTTATTAAGGATATCTAGAGTTCTGGGCGACATTATAAGTTCGCATCAACACGCTAAACAAACGACTAGCGTGAACCTGTATACACAAAAACCCAAGCCGCTTACTTTTAAAGAAACGCAGAGAAAAGTAAGATAGTACGACATGGAATAGTTGTCGTAAACGTAACAGGACGTGCAATCGTCGCATTCCTCGCGCCACACGCGGCAGGAGAGATCCAATACTTTTCCGAAAATGATTGGAACCGGAATACTTCCTAGTACTCTGGTGATTATCCACTGGAATGTGTTACAAAATTATAAGTTGCATCTCGGATGTATATATATGCTCTGGAGGCAAATACCTGAAATCCCAAGCAAAACGACCTCTGCGAGAACAGCACAACTCTCAGCGATACCTGAAGGATTAAATCGAGACAAGATAAGATTAGTAAAGGTGTAAATTAGCAAGTGAATTGCGTTCGGGACGAGCAATCGGCATGTATATTTGATTCTCCAGTGACTTTCGGAATATTGAAGTTGCTATAGGCCTACTGAATGTGGATAAGTTCAATGAAACTGGATTTCGACCCCGCAGTCTATTAGCCTATTCGATAATGCACTCGGAAAACGGATTAAAACAACTTCCATACAAGCTACGGAAAGCGTACTATATTGCGAGGATATGGAATAGGACCTCGTGCCATGCACGGTGGATACTCCATTAGTCGCTGTTATCACGTCATTACATTGCTTTACTTTTCATTCAGTGGGCGTGCCTCTTCTCTATTTCGCCGAGGCCAAGGTGGGTGTCTGATCTCAAGGACCATTTCAAGTCGTATCGACACCTTCCTATCCATTGTATAAATTGACGTCGAAAATATTATTATTAGGGTTACGAAATTACAGAAAAAAATGATCCCAAACTCGACCGCTTAGCAAATAGCAATTGTAGCATTCTGAAGTTTTCGAATTCCTTTTGTAGAAAATACGGAAAATCGAGGAGGAATTAATGACCGCGCGTGTCGAAATAATAACATCACGTACATTTGTACGTTCTTCATTTTTGTCCGAGAACTAAACAATTTAACTGACCTGAAGAGCCGGCTGGGCGTTGAAAAATGTTAGAAATACCGCCAAGCCAAGGGTGAATAGATACAATCCCATATTAGGACACGAGACGTAATCGCTGAGACATCTTCCGGTCTCAGCAGACGGCGCGGTGCCGTTGATCGTCTCTCCGGTTTTGGTACAATTCGAGTGCGTCTAAAGATGAGCAAAATTCTAGTTATGTATTTGCGCATCACTTAGACGGGTAATTGAAATCTTATACGTTTCCAGCAGATTCCGAGCAACCCGCATCGCACTGAGAGAGATACGTCAAATTGTCCGCAACGCAAACGGGATTGTAATACGCAGTGCTGCATCCGCAAGACGACACTGAGCATGTCGTGTTTTCACCGGCATGCGGAACGAAGGCCCCTACAATTTCTAGGAATGCAATCGATACAAGCATTGGTATTTCCGGTAATTTTGTTTGAATTTGCACTGCAACTTTCGTATTCGTAAGCTTTCAACGGCAGCGTTACTAGAAATAGTCACTCTTCCGAATAGTGTATATGAAATTAGAGGAGTTAGTGCTGCTGCTAGCTGTTCTTACATTTTTGTTATCAATAAATCAATAATCGTTGAGTAATATTTTCATCTAAACCAACACACACACAATGCGATAAGACACAATGCGATGTAATGAACAGATAGGAGGATGCCGAACAGCGCGCAGTCGCGGTCCTTCAGATTGACATCCACCTCGGCCTAGAGTGCCCGGCGTCACGGTTTTTTTCGACGTTGATCTTTTTTGAAGCCGCGGCCCTTTCTAGCTGTTTCTATTCCCTGCCTTCTTTCGTCGGGTCTTTTACTGGGCATTTTTGTCGCCCTAAGAACGGCGACGGCGGGGAAAGATCAGCCCAGATAAACCTCCGACTGGAATCGAACCGCAGACGCCCGATNAGTAGGCGCTTATCGCCACCACTACGCTATCTCCCCATTACGCTCCCTGTTATTCGACACAACAGTGTATTTCCCGTAAAAAAATCAGTTTGTCCGTTTTCTCGTCCGATATTATAAGTTTTGTGATTTGTAAAAAGCGTCCTCTTTCCCGGATCTTCAAAATATGGTAAACATGGAGCGGGAGAGATAGCGTATAGTGGTAACGATAAGCCCCTACTAAGCCGGTGGACCGGGTTCGATTCCCATCGGAGGTTCATCTGGGCTGCTCTTCCCCCGCTGTCGCCGTTCTTACGGCGACAAAAATGCCCAGAAAAAAGACCCGAAGAAAGCAAGCACTCACAAGGAATGGAAAGAACTAGTAGAAAGAACCGCGGCTTCAAAAATGATCAACATCAAAAAGAACTGTGACATCGGGCACTCTAGGCCGAGGTGGATGTTAGAGTAAAGGATCGCTACTGATGCGTGTCGTTCGACATCCTCCTATCTGTTCGTTACATCGCATTGTGTCTTATCGCATTCTACATCGTGTGTAACTTGTTCAGATGAAAATTATAACCCAATGATTGTTGTTGATTGATTGTTGTTGGTAACCTACTATATAGCTCTGATTCGTTGTTCACGAAGACCCAGCCAGTCACCCATTTGAAAAAGAAATATGACAGAAACTTCATTTTCACGGCTGAAGTTATCACAAAAAGCATGCACCATAGAGACTAAATAACACACCATTTCTCTTGAGATTCCACGGAGCAATTATTTCAAGTTCGAAGACTTAAAGCTAAATGAATTCGTCGAATGGGGTTGCCTCCGGGGGACTCGCCCATCATTAGATTGCGACACGTTGCTGCTATAGGCGTAGCCATCTGATGACATATTATTTTGAAGCAGGCTATTAGCTAGTTTGGTCAAATCCTCAGCCGCGTGTAACTACTGCATAGTAGTGAGATTACTGAATAATGACAGAGAACACAAGCAGGATATACCAGTATGCAGCACCGTAACTGCCGCACCCCAAACCCCCCAATTGGGAGGGGCCCGAGGTCAAAGGGGGCCCCAAATTATTTCGTGAATTAGCATAAATTATAGAGTATTTTTTTGAAAATTTNGGCAACTTTTTCAAAAAATTNTCGCGCTTGGCGCGATTTTCAAGCTGCCAAATATCTTGATTTTGGGGTACTCTATCCCTCCCCCAAGAATAAAATACGCAAGATTTANAGANATGGGCATATCGGCGTTGGCCATTACCGCGCCACGACGCATCAAGACANAAAGTTTTAGGCCACCTAACATGCGACTCCAAGAAGTGTGCCATAACGATCGGCAGCGAGAAAACCTTCGCCGACAAGGACTGCCCTTATGCTGACCGAAAACTTGGTTAATGGTTATATATGCAAAATAGTGTATTTTACAATCTGAACGACAACTACCATCCCGAAAGGAAAGATTAATGCCAGTGAAGAAATATCAATTTGAAATCGTGTGCGTCTTTTAGTTTGGTAACCTACGCTCAAACTGGAGGTCACGAAATAACATCATGTTACGGAGTCGTACCAACGGGCCCTACAGTTTCCAAGACACCTCACTCAGCTCTACCTGTAAATCTGATTACGTGAGCAGAGAGGACACGAAATTGATAACAATATATATGCAATTACCTATCTTATTGACCGATTTTATCATGAATTATCGAAAATATTCGCGCTTTGCCCTGGCTCACCAGACAGTACAACTAACTTCATGGCAAAAGCGAACAAGGTGATAGGGGGTAGGTTTATCACCCTATGGGAGCCCAACACCCAAGTTGTTTTTGGGGGCACCTGACGAAGTGCTGTTTCGTTCCTGGCAACGGGTATCGCCCGAAGATATTTATATATTATTCANGGGTCCTACCTTTTCAAACACACCTCCCTCAGCTCTATCTGTAAATCTGATTACGTGAGCNGAGAGGATAAAAATTNATAGCAATATATACGCAATTTCCGACCNTATTGACAGACTCAATCATGAATTATAGAAAATTTTCGCGCTTCGCGCGGTNTACGNGNGNAAANCTGACCCTCTAAACGGAGCCCAATGTAGATGATAAGTATGGGTAAACTAAACAGCGTATAGCGGGAGGGGGGTCTGGGGGGCGAAGNCCCCCAGAAGTTCGGTTTATCATCATATGGGGGGCCCAAGACCAACATTTTGGGGGGGGGCCTGACGAAGTACTGTTACGGCCCTGGGTGTAATATATACGGAAGGCATACATACAACTAGCTTGAAATCCGCCAAAGAAATATACAATTGTAAAGAACTAATTTCTACTTAACAGTTCTATACCGTAAAAATTTAAAAACCTTGTGAACCCAGTGTATCTTCCGATACAATGCCAAAGCCAGATTTCCCCTAAAAAATTAAGCAAGATTCCCCCCTAAATATTTAAAAATTCCCCCCAAGGGGGGAACTCCCCCCCGGTTGGGAACCACTGCTCTAGGTGAAACAGTGCCTGATCATATTTAAGTTTATATTTTCGAAATCGGAGCGACAGTAGCTTTCGATCAAGACGTGATTCAGTAAATTCTGCGCTCTGGACGATAGCTTTTGGATTGCCAGAAATCCTACAGTCGCTTACGCAAAACAATTCTGAAATTCAGTCTCAGCGAAGCGGAACGAAGCCGTAAAATTGTTCGTTGCCATTCCTTGTTACATTCTATACTAAAATGTTTGAAAATATAATTGCGAATTCTGTTGCGGAGGCCACACGTACGATATTTACGCGCTGCACCACTCGCAGAAATCTCACTGTTTCACTAAGACGAGTGTTACGTCATTATGAGATGGGAAAAGGTCAACTGCGAGAAACGGCACCGGTACATTACTTACGAAGCTTCAACGTTGGGCTAGCACAGGAGTGGGCAAACTACGGCCCGCGGCCCGCGAAAGCATCGAGAAACGTGATAGAAATATTGATAAAAATGTGCAGTAAAAAATCAAATTAGTAGAGCTACTTTTTTAATACATTTTATCATGAAATTGTTATAATCTTACTGTTGCATTTTCTTATTTTATTGTTAGCAGTTAGTTAGTTAGTATGCATATAGGGGCCTACGCATTTTGAAACGTTTCGGTTGCTAAATATCCAACATAATCACAACGGAAATGAGTGAGTTCGAATCACAATTATGATTTTCTTAGAGTAGAACTTTCAGTGCTGTACTTGAAAAAAAAAACGATTCATGTGTGTGTTTGGTAGATTCATCCTCTATATGCGCAGTTAGTTATAAATCATTCATAACTTCGGTCTCAACTCATCCATAATGAGTGTAGTCCAAAGCAATACAAAAAGCGGAAGGTTGAAGATGAATGATGCTGCAATCAATAAAGAATCAACTTATAGGTGGGCCTACTTCTGTTCCGTCGTCGATGGTAACACAATTAGTATGATTTGTCATGATATGACATTATTATAATGAATTCGTTGCTGCAATTCAAAACACCGGAACAACGGAATTATGTTTGAAACAATAGTAAATTATTTTGATTCGTCCTCACAAATGAACGGGAAAAAGGCAAGTTGAATACAGTAAGCCCTATACTGAAACTCACTTAAAGGTAACATGTTGGTGTCAAATTGTGTGTTCTGAAGTTTAGCCAGACGCAGAATCAACATATCTATAAGCCGATCGTTACTCACATATTCAAATTTCCACCCTACCTTAAGAATCAGCACAACGTTTTTACATCCCTTATTTTGACGAATTGATTCAGGAAGGCCATAGTTTATAAAAATTCGGTAATGTTTCTGATGCGTGTGCGTGGCTGGAGTATTAACAATGTGCCGACCTTTGTATTGGTTTGAATCCACTATTAAATTTGTCCGACCATGGTTTCTCTGAAAAAACGCTGTCGGGGAGCGTTAGGATGCTTTAGTGTAGGGGTGTGCATTGTGCAATGATCGGGTCCGGGACTGTGAGAAAGAGGGAGAGAGAGAGAGAGAGAGGGGACTTGCTAGGCCAACCCCTACCGCGCCAGGACACATTATGTGTTGGCCAACATAGCGATACTTGAAGTACAATGCCAAAAATTGCCGGCGATAAAACCAAAATTACCCTCGCTGGTTGGCCAATATATTTTAGATATTGATATTTCCGATCGTCGAAATGGTTAGTACCGAATAGTCTGACTAGAAAGTCAGTACAAATGCGACTCGTGGTCAAATAACACACTCTAATAATTTGAAATTGCGTGAGTCAGACATGTTCCAATAGCTGCGTTGCGTACGACTGCTGTCTGCGCGTTCTCTCTATCGTATAGATCCCTGTAAATGTAGCATATAGTTATATTAAAAATGCAAACGATTTGATGTGTGAGGCTTAGGTGGCGAGATGCCACTAAAACTAGGATTTGAGTCGCGGTCAAAATGGTTAAAGAATCACTGCTTTTTATATTCGAA
>ATSW01011198.1:0-10702 GCA_000444245.1 Botryllus schlosseri
AACAAGAATTAGATGCCCACCCATTAGGGATATAAATACATGAAGTAGATCTTTCGATGCCGCTTGAACGCCAAACCAGCCCTTCGAAAATTATGAAGCGCTGAAGCCCTTCTTGGGAGAACTGGCAACTGTCTTTCCATCAACGGCTACTGATTAGCTGATTTTTCTCGAATTCGTTGGGAGAAAAGTAAATTCAGTACGAACGATTTAGGTCAATTTAACAGCTATAACAATCAGCTGTTGAATGGAAATGCGTCCGCATGACATTTTTCTTTTCGTTGTTTGTTGGCACAGCTTCTGAGTAGATACCGAACGTTTTGTGGTTTTGTTTGATAATATTGACCGAAATAAAACATTTTATTTGACCAATTCGAGTCTATAATTATCTAGTTGACGATTCCAAAACTGCCAGATATAAAATTTGAAAATTGCCAAAAATATGCTCTTTTGCCATTGTAGCGTATGCCAAAAATAATCATGCCTGGATATGGGTATGTGATAGTGAAACAAATGTGCGAGACCTGATAATTGATTCTTTCCGTAAAACGAAAGTGCTGGTAAAACAGCTTGTACAGCACTCCGTCGGGGCTCAATTTCCTCCGTGAAATCACGGCCAGTGCGCTTGGAAGCACAAAGTGAACGTGGTTGTGCGAAAGCCCCGGCGCGAAATACGACAGGCACACCTGCGACGTAAGACACAATCGAATAATGACACCGCCGGGGTCGCCACAAAACCTTTCAATCTCTACCTGAACGTGCAGCTTGGCTAGGTTGTAGGTGGGACGCAGTTTGGGTTCGCAGTCAGACGCGTACTCGTTTCCGTCGCTCATTTGAATAATTATTTTCTTGCAGTCCGGTCGTATCAGAACGTCTCTAGCATCCCAGTAAAATCCCTAAATGAAATTGAAAACAAGGCTTAAAATAATAGCGAGATTTATGCCGACAGAAAGCGTTAATTAACAATATTCCATTTATGTATGCTGCTATATGTCAATCCCACGTTTTTCCACGTATACTATCATGTCATTTTAATGTCACGCGTTTTCGTTGTTACTGGGCATATGACTATAGATAACTAAGGCAAACCGTTTACCTTAATTATATATAGTATGATTACCGGTACAGTCGTCGGCGGACAGTGTTCTTTGAAAAATTACATTTACCATACTTTGTCAAATCGGTTTTCATTCGTATCTCCATTATGTGGTTGTTACTGTGTACTGTGCAGTCCGCTCTTGATACGGGGCAAGTCTACAAGTTAAAGTAAATCATACTGCAATGAATGTAGTTCAGAACGCAATACCCAAGTAAGAACTATTGAAACTAAACTGCTATCGAAACGACTGCGTATCGCCCAGGGATATCTAGTCTAGATATCCCTGGTATCACCGCTTGCAAGGTGGCCCACAAAAACGTAGCCCGCTTCACGCCTGCGCTATATCACCGTATGGAATGGTGCGTTTGTCTCATATAAACCAACTGAAATGGGTGTAAACGATGAATCTTGTACCAGAAAGTGCCGCTACCAGACACTACGATACGGTGAAAATCTGTAGAAAAACGGTTTTCGGTCAGAGTCCATAGACTCCATACCACACATACTGTGAACACAACGGACGTTTGTGTAGCCAGCCCACAGCGAGAGCATTTGTTTCCATCCAGCGAAAATACACAACAAACAGACAGCAATAATGCTGATACCGAAGTAAAAAGCATACATAGAATTCGTTTTCGGAAAGGAATAATCGACACGACCTCAGACGTAAACTTTGGCCTGATCACACCCTCGCCGAAGTACATTGTCGCTATACGTTATTTCTGGTTGTATAAGTTAATCAACAAAGTACTAGGAGCAAACATATTAAATTGGAAGCAATGTTTGGGCCAAGTATAGGGTATAGATAGATAGATCATTTATTAAATTCGTCTCACCAGGAAAATTTGAAGCATTCAAATAATCGGTATGGACAGGGAAGGGACGATACGACCGAGAGGTCATCTAGTCAATCCCTTCCCTATAGAGCATACAAATTATAACTCACGAGACAGACGAACACAATGATAAATTTCGAAAACAGGGTTAATATAGCGGTAATCATGTAAATATCTTTAAATATATAATAATAATAATGCAGCAATTCACGGATATGTTGTGGCAGTGCATCCCAAATGATAGGTCCTGAGTATTTAACATATCATTCAGTCAGGTTTTTGTTTAGTGGGGGTAAGTATATATATTCCCTGTGACAGAACGGAGTATTGCGGAGGGTGTCGTTGGTGACCCGAAAACAAGATCTATAATGAAAGTCACACTTTCGGTAAGGTGGGCAGTCTTTGAAGTTTACGAAAATGCTTTTAGGGAGATGTAATGATTGTGATTCAAATAGAATTTGTCGTCGAATAGGAGCGTTTTGAGGACTATACTAATTTCATTGCCCTATAGCGCGCAGAAGGAATTATTGGACGTATTTCGGACACTTCATATCATGCACACATCTGACTTTTCGATTTCGCCCCGTGGAAACGGTATATAGTCAACTTTGAGAACCATATCACTGGTATTTTCAATTGAGCGTTTCTTTATGGTCGGTGGTTTTGTTTGTTTGTTTGTTTTGGGGTATTCATGGTGTTTGTCGACTACTATGGTCATTTACACCAGGCCGATATTCTTCTTATTTTCCGTAACTGCCGACTTATAGCACGGCCCACCTCTAGGCTTTTTGTAAGACACCGCTGACGCGGATGAGGTGGCGAGGAGTATGGTCGGTGGTAATTTTTAATAGATATATCTCAACGGTGTACAGATGTTACTTCACTACTGACGTCACAAAAGTGTCACGTTATAGAGTTCTCACGTCATCCGATCCGTTTCTCAAGTACCTGTCACTCTCGCACACGGTGTCAAGACAGCATATAAAGGAGGCGCCATCTCTGCGAATTCACGGCGATGTTACCAAATAAATCGAGTCACCAAATTTCTGATTACTGCTGCATCTCAGCTTCCCGCGCTAAATCAACATCCGCAGTATTGCTACCCCGATGGCCTTCTTGTGAGTACTGTGTATGTTATCAATCGCACTATTTCTGGAATCGTATATATGCTTTTGCTGCACGTGACTGTCCTTGAAACGAATGCATATCACTTGAATACCCATTGCGAGAGACTGAATACTTGTAGCAATTTAAAGTAACCTCGTTATACATATTCACTGATTTATCCATGTTTCGTCTTGTAGTGAAATTGTCACCTTGAAAGAAAAGTTGTGGTCTCAGTATCGAGATCTGGTCAAAAGCGCGAGTTCACTATTGCGATTTAGCATTATTAGGGAGACGTTAATTAACTTGTAAGCACAATCTTATGTAGTTTTGCTCACTGACTTGTCTGATGTGTTCTTGAATAGGGTTTCCGTACGACTCACGCGCCATACGTTGCCATACGGAATGTCAAGGATTCTGGAGCTAAATTATGCGCCCATGGATTTATGCTTACAAGTCCGGGGTTCTCGATAATGATACTGAGACGTTAATTATTTCCGAGAATGGAGATTTATGGTTTTCTATCTGTTTCTAACTTCGATTACCTTGTTACAAAAAGCACTATCGGGTAACGTTCACAGAGCCAGCCTATTTACCGCATATTCGGGGTGTGACTAGCCACGCCTTTATTCATGGTTTGTGGATTCGACAGCGTTACGGTACTGGTTTTCACGTGTGACATGACATAAAGGTGTTCCTGTCAACAATCGCGATGACCAAATCCTTAAATATATTTAAGAAGAAACGGGCCTGATGAAATTTGACAACGGGTCGGACGTCGCCTACGTTCGTCTTACAACAGTGCTTCCCAAACTTACTGCATTACCCACTTATAATAAATTTCGTGTTTTCATTTCCCAAAACCTAAAACTCCTGCCCTATAAAGTAGGGTTACCATACGTCCTCTTTTAAGAGGATTTGTCCTCTTTTTTGACTTTTTTGAAAGTGTCCTCGGAGGACGCCCTTTTGTCCTCTTTTTTGAAAATTTAGGTCAGATTTAGAGCAAATTGCGAGTGAAAGGCCGTAAATTAGCACAGAACTGACGCTCCGGCGGGTATTTCGGAGTGAAAAACGGTTGTTTTAGCTCTGGGTCATCCACCTAGCAATGGGGGAGGAAAAGCGGTATTTTGAGCTCTGACCGGAAAAGATGACCTTTCCAAAATATGGTAAGCCTACTATAAAGTGTTCACTCCAATAAATGCCGGTAAGACGTTTGTTTGGTGCGAACTACCTACAATTATTGATAGTGACGATTCGTGAAAATAAAACAAGTGGAGAATTCCCCACCGGTTAGGAACCACTTACTTACAGGAAGCAAGTCGGCAACAATCGCATGTTTTCACAGATTACCTACTGCCATCGGCGAAATATATATCATCATGAACAATTGCCATTGTTTGGTGTTCATAGTTTATCCTGATGCATAACGCACAATGAAATCACATTGTTGATAAAACAGCAGCGTTGGAAACATCAAAACATTTCCTTGTTCCTCTAAAAGCCTAAACAAAAAGTCAACGGTAATGTTGTTCATTCTTTACCGCATTTTCCATTATTAATATTCTATATTACGACTGTATACAATATACATCCTTCACCAGACAGCATTAATAACCCCAAAAAACTTGGACAGCACTCCAGAATCCCTTACTAAATGTAATACTGGCTATACCTTTGGTCACGAAGCCCTGAAAATGGGCAGCGATGGAACCTCGGTTGGTAACCTAAATTTTGACGACTTTGCTATTGAAACAATTAAACGTAATGGCAGTTTTTCTGAGAATATAGGAAATCGCAAATTTTGTGAGGCACAACTCCAAATGAGTGGATCAAATTTGGAACGAATATCACCTAATACAGCTATTAAGCATATTACGCACATCCTTGAGAAAGGCTCTCAAATGGAGCTTCCTACGTTGTCGAAGTAGAAAGAAGAACGTAAAAAACTGCCTATTTCGCCCCATAACACAATTATTTTTTACCTTACTGCAGACCGCAAGGTACCTATAGCTTGAACATTTCCCGAAATTTTCAATAATGGTTATGGGGTGAACGCATGTAAGTAGAAAATTTGAAGTGGCTTCGGCCGAGACATTTGATCTCCCGGATACGATCCTCTTTTAAGTACTGACCGATCGCAGGATATATCGAGTTACCTATCTGAATGATTTGCAGAAACTATACATGTATACCAGCATTAAACTCTTTGGCAATATTGAAATCTCGATTCCTAACAAGTCTGCAGCTTCTCTTCTCATCACCACACACAGCCTGGAAGTATATCAAATCCCCAATCTACCTGGAACAGGAACAGGTCTTCGAAGCCTTCCATCATCAAGCGGTACATTTGCCTTTCTTCGTCCCATTTCACCGAATGTGCAAACACAGTGTTCAGGATCGTGTACGCAAGTTGTTCGTCTGATATAAGCTGAATCTTTTCTTGCCTGGAAATTATTAGGCACGTTATTGTAACTGGCGATTCAGACCGACTGGACTCGTGGTATTTTAACACCATGCATTATAGTTACTACAGCACATGACACTCCATTGTTGCGAACACAAAACTTGCGTATTTGGTCGCAATTTCGGAGTTAAATATTACAAATCTTGATTTATTAGAAAAGGCAATCTAGCTATCGTGAATCCAGTCAATGATGTATTATTTCGCGTTTTATGGGACTTTGTCTCACAGAGCGAATAAATTGGTTCGATACTAGCATCGCGGCATGACAGAAGAAAAGTCGGCAATGTGTGGCTGCAATAATGCCAGTCATAAATTCGTTTCTCAATGCGGGCTTATCATTCATACAATCCTGAGATTCGCAATGTTTGAATACAAAATCTGTCCCAGATATAAGTGGGATACATGAATTAGAACACACGCAAGCCACTATCCCATTATCTCGATGCTTCATTCATGTCTGCTGTCGCATTACCCTATTGTCGCATTCTATAAAACACGCATAGAGGTACAATGTCCTTGGAATACCTTTGTGGAGGGTTGTGATTATATATAGATAACTAACCTACGTAGTAGAGATGGTGTGAGCGTGAGGTTCACGTTCGCGTTCTGTGTGTGAACCTCAGAAATTTAGAGGTTCACGTTCACAAACGAACCTTGGTATGTTCTGCACTGTGAACCTTTATCTTATATAACAATTTTCACGTCATTATAACATCTTTGGTTGAAGTTTATTGCATTGCAAGTGCGAGCCACTATACGCATGGCGCTGGCAGCACAAAAAATCAACACTAAACGAGCATGCACCTTGACAATCTCAAAAAATGTACCTGCTTTGTTACAAAAGTTTGCTCGAAATAGCCTGCTTTGTGTTTGTTAATATTTAGGGACTCTCTGCTGTGGGCTTGACCCGCAATCACACAACTTTAAGAGAGAAATACGCTACATGTAGGTCGTCAGCGAATGATGCTTATTTAACCAATCAATGAAATTGAAATCGTTGTCTGATGCAAAAAATCTAGCAAGCGTACGGGGAACATCTTGATTTCATATGTTTATTGTATCATAAAAACCGAATCCGTGCGCGATTGGGGCATTGGCTACTGATGTAGGCTATAACTTGTTAATTGGGTAAACCCATTTTAGACTCTGCTCAATATCAACGTAGCAACACTTAGACGCCGAACACGTTGTCCGGTCTGCCCTGGACCGTTAAGGCGTAAGATTATATTCCTTTGCCCTCGTCGAAATTGTTGGCAAGGCGACGGAAGATATTGATTTTGTGGGATTATTATATTATTTGATTGGTCCAGTTGATACATTTGGCGACGTTTAGAAAGTTGGTATGTTGGCTACTTCAGCTTTGTGGCAATATGTGGCCCGAGTCGTCGCTAGTTATCGTGCACATTAATATATCACTTCATTGAACTGAAGGGTTGGAATTAGCAATATGACGTCACGTGACGTTTACACAGAACCTTTCAAAAAGGTTCGCGTCAACACGAACCTCAACCTTTCAGAGGTTTACACCATCCCTACTACGTAAATTAGTTATCTATAGTTTATATTACCACTGATTTTGTAAAATAGCATTATTGGTCAAAGATAGTCAACAACGCGACCGAAATTATAAAACGATGAGACTTTGAAAAGGGATTACTTTGCGAATGCATGTCTAGGAGTCTCTATAATAACTCCCCCAAATGTCCTACAATCTCCTAAAATATATCACGTGGACACAATTTCTTTTCTTTGTGTTGTTAATCATAAGCCATAACGCAACGCAGCATTTAATATCGTTATGCCTTGCCGCTATAAATGCATATTTCGACTCCAAATACCCAACACATCACAAAAAAATCATACATACATCGGTATCGGTGATGGAAATTAATATAGATTATATCGATGTCAAATGGACTGCTCAAATATCGGCCGATCGGTGGTGCAGAGCGTTCTGTGCAATTTAATTCAATATATTGCTGCAATTTCCATCATTTCGGAATGCTATGTGCAATCAATCACGTGACCGAAGTCCTGTAAATAGGCTATCAATTCACGCAAGGAGTTAATTCATTTTTACGCCATGTTACGCCTGTGGTCGAAATCTGCAAGAAATTTTCATCAGCACAAGAGATAATTTCTCGATCTGTGTCACTGAATCATTGGAAATCGTGTACATTGTACGATTTGTTCGGTTATAATGAGAGCGCCGGGTAAATTACAGTGATACAGTCTCTGTAGAAAAAATCAAAGGGTTCAATTTAAAGTGCATCATTGGTATTGGTACATTGCAACGCAGTTGCTTTGTTTATCACATAGAGCAGGGGCGGGCAACATACGGCCCGCGGGCCGGATCCGGCCCGCGACGGGATTTTGTCCGGCCCGCGGACAGTTTTCCCGAGTAACATCATAATGTGGCCCGCGGCCCTAGTCTCCCGAGATCCCTCACAACTTGCTTAAACGTCAAATTTTAGTGACTGTAAGTTATTATATAGCCTACGTGTGTTCGCACTGCGCATCGTGCGAGAGTAAAGCTATTACGCGTAAGCTGGTCGAAGCGAGAAGACTTGCATGTTGCATTATCGATACTTACCATTACTCAACCCTAATGAATTGATATATTGGTAAATTTGGGGTACTATGCCGTCTGAACAGCTCAGGAGCAAGTGCGCACTAGAGTGAGAGTGTGAATGCTCAATCGGTTGTGCAACTAATGGTCAACACGCTTGCGGTTTGCGCTGCTCTCACTTGCTCCCAGACGGCATGGTCATAATACCAAACTCCGTTACAATGCAACATTCTAGGCTGATTTTGGTTGGGTTCCAGGGCCACGAGCAGAATAAAATTTATATTTTTGCAATCATCACCGCGATAGCATTTCGATTGATACCCGTTTTATCAAATGTCGCACTCGGCAAGACGGTCACTAAAAGACAATTTTATTGCACCGTGTGTTAATGGATCAGATAGAAGCAGACATGCCGGCGGTACCTGTATGACAATGCTTTTCTCAAATCTGCATTATCTTCGTCATTATCGGCGAGAAATGGCTTCGAAGTGACATTTTATGTCGTTAAAATACACTCAATAAATACGATTTATTCCGTGTATATGTGGATAAATTGGTGTATAATGTATCGATTTTGCAATCCGGCCCGCCAAGTACCTAATTTTCCTATATCCGGCCCGCCAACTGGAGAAGTTGCCCGCCCCTGACATAGAGGGTCGGTTGTTTGCGTCACAAACCTTTTATTGACAGCCATTCGATACTGCCGTTCAAGGTCAAGTCCCAAAACCACTTCCGCTACGTCTATGTACGATGTAGGTATAGGTAATGGATTAACCTGGACTATATGCTTCATGTAAATGACCGCGAAAAAACAATGCAACATTTTCGATGGAATATTTCATTTTCGGGACTGGCTGACCCTGCTGTACCGGCGATGTAAAAACTCAGGGGCGGTAATAACCCTATAAAAGACATAACGCCATATCCACCTTAGCACTGTCTTCACGAGTTCCCAAGGCATTGAAAAACACATCCGCCACAAGTACGCCGGGCTTCTGTTAGTCAGAAAGTCCAGTTCGTTGTCGGTAGAAACGGCGGATATGTCAGTAACCTGAAAATGCCACATAAATATTGGATTTCAATGAGTATGTGATTGGGAATGCAACTATAGGTGTAGCCAGAATAACAACATAGCGAATTGACATTTTGACACATAATGAAAGCGAATGCAACTGCGTAAGTGCGATTCGAAAGTTTCGTCGCCTAGTAAGATCAAAGTTTATTGACGACGAATAACAGCTACTGATTCATTTATCCCCAATTTCCATTCCTCGGTATCGAGTATAAATCTCTATTGACATATGAGGAAAGGTAATTTTAAAGTATTGAGGCATTATCGCCATTTATGACAATTGGATTTCAAAATGCAGCCAGAGGCGTTAGTCTGGGTTCGTCCATACGTATCGTCGCTTGCCCTCAAAATTCTAAAGCCTTAGTTATTTACAGTTAAAATCTTCACGATTGACCAATATATTTGTACGCCATTTCTTATGGTGCCAAAGTTCGAACATGTGGTGCAATACATGGTAATAGATATGAAAGCATATAGTTACAGAAGAAGCAACTGATGAATTGTATGAAAAATTGGCTTTACAGTATCGATAAATTAAATGTCCTTATCCAGTATATTCAAGTGACTTCGAGCTGCAATCGCATGTAGGCATAACTGAATATCACATACAATGATATGATTCATTATGACGTTATATGGGATATTCGTGAATTTAGTCACTATCGAAGTATCCAAGAAGGATAGCAAGTCTTATCTATACGTACACCTGGTACTATATGTGCGATGTCTTCAGTAATGTCGCTAACTTTTCCGCGTTCGTTTCGATGGAGGTTAATATTTTCGTATGAAGCATTATTCAATATATGTCTTCCAAGCTAATACCGACGTTAATGGTCGATGTTTTCATTCCGCGAATTCATTCTTACCCTGCTACGTCGGCTGACGATGCCAAGCTTTCCATATTCCACGTAACCAACTCCTGTTGCTTTTTTGAGCTTTAGAAGGAGAACTCCTTTCTTTACCATAATATATCCAATGATGTAGAAGGGTACGTATACGAGCATCAGAAGACAGTAAATTAGAATTCCAAAGGGCTTCTTCACCTGTGAAGTAAACGGATGGAGGTGATTGCCGCCTATAGCTACAGGTTACTTTCAATGAAACCGTTAGCCTCTATTCCATGAAAATTAGATTTTACAGTACCGAGAATTACATATCCTTATCTAGTATATTCAAGTGGCTGAGAGCTGCAATGAACCCAATCAATGTTTCTTGTGATTAAGACTTGATTTAGGACCCCGTGTTGTATCGAATTTGGATATTTTGTACAGCTAATACTACCATAACGAGATTGTAAGCAATCCGGTATATCATGCCAACAATAGCATGGTGTATTTGGAAACCGGAAACGTGATATAATATTCGTTATCTCGGTACACATCGGATGCTAGCATATATATATACGCTAAGATTCATCAGTTTCCAGTATTAACAAGGTACTTGGTCAATACTGTTAGCAGGGCTCTCATAATCAGCGTTTCAATAACTAATTCAGAACTAGTGCCATCCGACAACAGACAAGGTGGGTGAATATTTTCGCCTATAAAATCTACATCTGAGT
>ATSW01011199.1:0-25223 GCA_000444245.1 Botryllus schlosseri
GGGTACATAATTCGTTGAATGTTTAGTGAAGCCATTACCTTCGAGACAATCGCCACTGTCATTATCAGAAATATTCGTGTGTAGGAATGGTACGCATTGTGTGCAGTTTTAACAGATAACTAGTTATCTATATAGTTTGTCCCGGTCTGTTAGATCATAAGATTAACACTAACTTCATGCGCTGCGATGAACCTGTTTCCTTAATCCTGGGTTGATAAATCATAACGAACGCAATAATTGACTTTATTGCTAATCCAACTTTATGATGTCCGCCCTAAAGGAGTGAAAGATTTGACATAATTTGTTTCTTTTTGCTTGTAAATTGAGATAAAATGGAGAAACTTGCAATTAGGCGTGTTAAAAGTAGCCATTTGGCCCCGAGAAGATAATAGGAGAAGTCTTACTGGAATAGCACAGATATGTGTATCCTACTAGAATACTCAATTCAAATTTTGCAAGTGTGACTAGGATAGGGTATGTGAGTATTGATCGGTTTTAACACGATATTACCAAAACAAATAAGCTAGATTGCTACTGCATCAAACCTATGTATCGAAAAAATAGTATGATTTCAAGAGATTTTACTTTCCACAAATTTAAAGAAAAAATTTCAATCAGCTAAGACTTGAAATGCAATTTTGTCTAAACCATATTGAAATGATATAATTAGTATAGGAAACCATCAACGAACAACATAAAACTGGTTAAAAGGAACAGCGGGTAACAAATGAACAAAGCACAATGGGACCCAAAACTACTTTGAACATCAAAACACACTCCATGCATAAATTTATGTATTTTTTCTTCAAATTATTCCATTAATTAGNNCANTGACAATTGAACACTAATAGAATATATAGCGAAAATTNAATTGCATTAGGATTGCTGATCTTTATGCAAGNACAGGTTACAATAGCCCGCAATCGNCAAAGTTAATATTTCCTTTCATTATTGGAGTATAGGCCCACAATGGAATACTACGATCTGGTATTGAAGTAGGGGTGTGTCTGGTAATGTGGGTGTGTTTAGGAGGCGTGATCAGATCAAGCAAAGAATATTTGAAAAAATAACCGGCACNTAGTATGAATTTATGTCACACCCATATTTGATACATATATCTGGTTCAAATATGACATACTACTGGCATAGCAGTTAGCAGCTACCAAGTAATANCAGTATAATATAATAAGTTGATCAGCAGATCCCTAACTAACAAGCACTATAAATANCAAATCAAAACATTGGCAACACTCTCTATTGCTATAGGTGCTGTAATTTAGTCACTATCTTTGCATATTAAGTGCTTCATTATCGCCGTGACAGGTAAGTTTACTCATATCGATCAGGATCGGCAGTTAAGTCTCAAAGATAAAGATCTAGCNATTTCACTCATTCATGCGCATATCAAAACGCTACTCNNAATCACAGCTGCACCCTGGACTCTATACTAGGCCTGGGGCCACTCATTTCGTTAACGAAACGAAAAGCTACGAAATCATTTGCGTCTGANCGGACGCGCATAATAGTGAACCTGTTGAAATGCGCAGCATGATGTAGCGGTACCGTACCAAATCGTGTCAACACATTACAAAATCTTCTCTTCAATTACAATGCATCCAAATCGTAATAATATGCTACCGCATAGCATAAGCATTACCAAGATTGATCGAAAATAAAATAAACCGACACCGCACCTCAACAAAGGTAAGCGAAGAAAACAGAAATGTATCTTANAACAGCAACCGGAAATCGATAAAAGCGTAGCGCCTTCAATGATCGAAATAGCCACAGGATTTTCAGAAANTTTACTCTACTACTNGATTGACCCCCAGCAGGTGGCGTTGTGCTAGAAAATATCAAGAACAGCATCATATTCAGGGTGGCCCATCAGGANGTAGAAGTGTGGAAAACTGCTANTTATTAAAAAATTCATAAAATTCATACTATTTATGATAAGGAGGACGCCAAAACTACAATGGGTGTGTTGAATTATAGCAGACTCCCCGCANTTGATTTCAGTTCAGTTTCCCGAGCATTGAAAATGTTNGTTTTTCATACATGTTTACTGTTTATACATCAATCCCTTTTCATGAGATCTGAAGAATATTTCGTTTACCATATGAGACTTAGGCTACAATGCTGATAAAGTATATAGTTTCATCTTTCTTTGTCTTTACTTTTTCGGCACTTGAGCATGACCGTTTCCTAAGAAACCATCTGGCTTCCGGGATTCCCCGTTGTTGTTTTTGTAATTTGAGAGAAATTGGATGATGACATGTCTTGGAACATACAATTCGAGAATGCATGAGAGTGTAAATTTGATTACGATCGAGGACATGATATTAGGAGCTTTTTTCATCATATGTTCCGAGACATGATAGGATGTGGGGAGTTCAGGCATAGAGAAACTGAACCTGTAAAAATGTGGATTGTCAAACAACCATCAATGAATGCTATTCCGCGCTTACTCATTACGTATGGTCACCAACCCACAGTCCCACATATTAAGGTACCGGTCAAGGCCTGGAGCAATTACGGTACAACAACTTCGACCCGAATAAATGATACAAATAAAACATTTCAGAAATAAATGCAACCAGTTAGATGAGTAAAAATTGACCGTATAATAAATTCTACTTACTTTTTGTGTTTTAATTTGGCAGTTGATCCAAATTTCGAACTATCAAAGTCTATGCATTGGCTTTGCTTGCTCGGATGTAGGAGACGCCAAGCTAGGACAGAAGGCTTAACCCATGAATATAATTCACATTTGCATGAGTGTTCGTTCAGCTGCGCCACTATACCATTGATAAATCTCAATTATTTTCATTCATAAAATCCAATCTAATACAAAACTAGTCGCATCAAGATGAAATTAGAATATTATTGAAATTACTTTGGGCAAAGTACCAGTATTCTTACTGATTTGCGACAATGCAAAAAAGCAACCCTGTAACAATTACATTTTTAGGCAGGGTTTAACATGAGTTAGAGAGAGTACAATATCCAACTGAGCAGAATGATGCGACCAATTCACCAGCAACAGACTACCTGTGGTCTGCAAGTTTGTCAACACCCTCTGTGTTGGGATACAAACAGACAAGCGATCAGAGGGCTGTTGCAGGAACAACAGCGAGGTAAAGGCGATGGCGAACCACTTGGAAATAATATGTATGATGACAGGTACAGCCTATTATTAGTTATATCAATTCCGAAATGTGTGAATATATAATAGACCGCTAGTGGTAGGATAGTATGTATAGCAATTTTCATGTGTTTCTTAATGTTTGACTCATATCTATAGCCTCATTTTAATATTCTCAAGTTTCAAACCCATGTTTTATGAACAGACTTTCGCCAATAGAAACTGGAGAGCTCCATTCAAACAGTGAAGATGATTTATTCGGTAAGAAATAGGCAAATATAATAAATTGATTTATTTATTCCTGTGTATAGCCAACGCAATGGTAACCTGATAACACTTGCACAATTCACAAGCTCTGCGATATTCTCTCAACATTGCTTGGCTATATAAACGTGCCTGCCTCTCGTTTGAGAGACTCCTTTAACGCTAACCTGAAGCTTTCATATTCGAAATACTTCAGTATTGAGGCTATCTGTGGCGTGTGGATTGAGACTTCATGTAGAGTAGGTTATCAGCACACAAATTCATTACTGTTTCTGCTCGACCTATATTATTAGTTAACTACCTTGCACAATGTCAATAGGGGTTCCTAAAGTGGGGGTCATGACCCATGTTTCTTGCAACAAATAAATTTCGTTACGCTTCGCTCGATCTCCTATAGGTATTTTATGTGTGTCCAACTAAACTGTGTTGGGCACTACAGCCAATAAGCGACAGGCGCAGAAAAGTGGTTACGGTATGCATGGAGATGACTCCATTAATAGTATGTATAATTACGTTCCCAAAATTTTAAAGACACCTCTCAACCTGAACATCAGATCCACATGCATACCTGATCACGTGGGCTGAGGGAGGACTAAAAATAATAATTCATGCAATATCTACAAGCATTAATTTTTGACAAACTTCGTTCATGGTCAAAAATTCGCGTTTCGCCCTTCTAGGTCTCTACTTGCAATTTTGTGCGTTGTGACCCAATAGAAACGGATATCTTTTCCGGCATATCTTTTCCGGCGCGTTTGTGAATCTCGTGATACCGTACTTAGTTGTGTGTGGTGTACAATAAGGTTGTCTGCATCTTCTCATTTTGTACATACCCGCAAAAACGTAGCATTCATTTTAATGTGTGATAAGTTTAAGAGCCACTGTTGTACACTGCAAGAGGTAGTTGACCAATATTTTAGGTTAAGCAACAACAGTACTTATTTGTGTCCGGATATGTCCAATGAAAACTTTGTGTGATTTGGTAATCCCACAGTTAATAGGAGGCATTAAAGGGGCACTGCACTCTAAAAATGAAGTGGTCTCAAATTGAAGGGCAAAATGAAAACAAATTTTGGCCGGAGCCGTTTTATTCAGAACGCCACCGTAATGGAGCTGTAATGTATTGGAATTTCCACAGTTGCATCACGCTCCAGCAGTCACGCAGAGATCGAACTTTATATAGTTGTCAGCCGATGTTATGAAGGAAATATGTCGTACACGCCAAGGTGGTTTAGATACCGCGTTCAACGGAAAATGACCAGTCAGGAGATTTATGTCAAAATCGGGCCTAGTGTATTCTATTTCCTTCATAACATCGGCTGACAACTATATAAAGTTCGATCGATGCAACTGTGGAAATTTCAATACATTGCAGCTCCATTACGGTGGCGTTGTGAAGAAAACGGCTGCGGCCAAAATTTTTCTTTCGTTTTGCCCTTCAATTTGAGACCACATCACTTTTAGAGTGCAGTGCCCCTTTAATCATGTTGAACGGATTGCTTTACTAACACGGTAAATGTTATGTCACCAGATGAAAGCATAGTATTGACCATTATTAATACCTGTTGTTCTGGGAGGCAAACTACTAGATACATAAACGTAGTGTGTTACCAATTCTCGTGTCTATTCCAGGACTTCCGACATTAAAAATTTTGAATATGATCGACGATTATGGGGCCAGTCCGAGCGAGGCAAAATTATCGGAATCACTTAAAATCGACCGATCATTGAGAGGCATGATGGGAAAATCGTCACAGGCCGTGGGTGGCTCACTACCAGCAGTTCCGAAACTTGCGCTTAAGTCATATGCGAGGTAACAGTTGGTCATTGCAGCCAATAACATAATCTTACTCGAGTATATGTCATTGCCATATAGGTGGTTAACAATGAAGGATTCTACTTTTCAGAGTACTTGAAAGTTTTGATTACTTGCACTACTTACTCAAGTTGTTCTGTTTTTAGAACACTTCCACTTCTACTCAACAAATATTTTAGGCATAACTGCTCACCTTTTGAACATTGAATTTTGTTAAGTATAGAGCATATTTGCGATATGCTTGCTTCCATTTTATGAGCGTAATTGTCATAACAACTGGTGAAAGAGCCCCTTTATCACGGTCACTGAATCTATATTCTAAAATTTCACCTATTTGTAGTCTCATTAGTCATTCAGTGTTAGTCTGGCTGAAAGTATGTGACATATTGACCAAATCTACTATAATCCACGACCAATGTCGTGATGTTATACTTGTGTATTCTGACCCCAGAAGGATACTTCTTACTATTCGCTGCGTTTATTTCCCTTACGACGAGCCGGCGTCCAGCGGCAGTGAACAGCTTGTTTACTGACGTAGCACAGATTCTGTCTTAGATCACACAGACAACTTTGTTTTGTTCTCGTCTCCACGACTTGTAATTTTATTGAGCCAATCGTACCAACGATATACGAATCGTTTTCAACATGTAATGCTGATTAATATGTATTATACATTGCATCACATATATGTATATATCGCATAAATCAGGGGTGGCCAACCTTTTTGCCATTGACGGCCGCATTTCGACTACTGATGTAGCCTACAGCCGCATTCCAGGGCGTAGTCGTAATGAACTAGCTGGACGCCAAATACTCATGTTAAAGTGTCTGTGGCCATTTCCGGTGAACTCCGGACCAAGTTATTTAATTATATAGGCTTACTGTACGCACCAAAGTCGCGAGTGGTGACAGCGTGGTCATGCAAGGGACTGCCACTTTCACTAATGAATTTCGTCATTTATATAAGCAGTTTATATATTACTATCAAACA
Source organism: Botryllus schlosseri (assembly GCA_000444245.1). Classification (NCBI taxonomy): domain Eukaryota; kingdom Metazoa; phylum Chordata; class Ascidiacea; order Stolidobranchia; family Styelidae; genus Botryllus; species Botryllus schlosseri. The sequence continues at coordinate 6,217 of ATSW01011199.1, forward strand.
TTTATCCTTTCTTTTCCCATGCGATCAGATTCACTGGTGAAGTTGATGGAGGGGGTGTTTTCTAAAATTTCGGGCAAGTTATAAATGATGATGCGTCTTCGGTGGGCCAATTGTTATTAGTCACTTTGTTGCATGCCGTTATTTCTTGACCTCCCATCAGGATTGTCGGTATAGTGAGGATTGCGAGTTTGTATTTCAATATGGGGTGAATCTGTACTGTGGGTGCTGATTGGAAATGGCGCTACTATATAATAAAATCCCAAAATGAAGTTTCATTGAATTTCAAGATCAGTTAAAATCTCTCAAGGAATCGGGAGTCAATTCGTAAAGTTAAAATTGCATATCGACGGCCGCCAACACATACTAATTAAATTATGTGTCCACGAACGCACAAATTTCCTTCTACGGCCGCAGGTTGGCCACACCTTGCATAAATACAAGGTCGTACACGATGTATCTTATATGTATTCCGCTTTTAGGTTACTTGTAATTTAGTGGAAATTTACAGCGTTACATCCACTTTGAGTAGCAACACTGACCACGTTAACCACCTCATTGCAAGCAAGTTTTTATTGTGTTATCATATCATTAATTCATCTTCAGCATGTCCGTCGATGATGTTACGGCACCAGCTAACACTCCATTACATAGCTATCACGACTTCGAAGGGACAGGCAGTTCTACCACCAGCACAAGCCGGAGAAGGACCAAAGTACAAAAATCAAAAGTTTCAGATTCTAAAAAAATAGAATCTACTCCGCCTAAGTACGGTAAAGTACTGCTCCAAATTGGAGACAATAACGCAAAACGTCGGCCACCAAAGAAGATGTTGGTGTGGTGTCCTTCCTTGAAATCCAAAAGGTAATATCTATGTCACGGTAGCTGGTTAGTGATGATGCTCAGTGTTAGAATCGACCGTTTCAGAGAGCAGGTTTTGGAAAGTATTCGGTAAGAATTTTTTGTAGCTTTGTAGTGTCGTGTAGCTTGTGATTTCGTATCTAACCTGTAGATTTTTCGATTGTGTTTGTTTGTATTTTTAGATGCTGCAAGGTAAGTTGAATACTGGAATTTGGTAATCAAATGCTGCTAATATGCAATCTGTATATCTAACGATCGTCATTTTTGCTGAAAGAAGTCAGTTTAGGAAACATAATCTTTTAGAATACCAACTATCAAACGCAGCATGATTCATTTCAAATACTGCAATTGATTCCAAAAAAAATTTCCAATTCTTCCTTCTTCCATTTCCGTTTGACAAAATATCCTGTTTTGAAACGTTAGGTGCCGCAGCTAAACGGTGACACTTCATTATGTGTGTTAATAATTGCATGTGATGTCGTAGAATGCACTCCAAAGGTTTCTGATGTGACATAGCATAAGTAGGCCTGCCATAATAGTACCGTAATGGACCGTAATAGACCTGGAATGGTTTGGAGAATTTTCCACTCGGAATTATTTGTTGCAACGGACCGCATCTGTGAACTTTGCACAAAGTCATCTATGTGTTATACCATCAAATAAAAGATCTACGCTGTGGTATCATCAGACAGTATAACCATAAATTTCAGATTATCCACTTTTCTGACAATGGTTTGCTGTTGCTGCGCTTGGTTCAACTCAGGACTCACATGTATAGACTTCAAAATTAAGTAAAGTGTGTATAAGAATTTAGCTTATGCATATGTCATAACCTGTAAAATCCCCACAATCATTATCCACACTGATTTGTCTACAACTTTGTGTTTGCAATACCTCAGTGATATTAAATATTAAAATAGCTTCATGTTACTTCTTGGGTTCCGTTTATTCAAACAATTCACAAACACATTTCCCTGTTTTCGTAAGAAGGAAACAGTCATCGATGAAACATGTCGATTTGCCTCTGCATTCTGTTCCCGAGTACAACCTCACTTTCGCGTCGCACAAGGCTATTAAGGGCATGGTTTGTAAGAAGAATCGTACCGCGAACAATTCAAAAGTGCGGGGAACGAAAGAAATGTCGCAGACCAGTCAGGCATCGCGGATCACCCCACAGGAGGTGGAGTTGTTGAGAAGAGTTCCACTAGGTCAGCAAAAACGAAATTTCTCTGGACTCTATATATTAAAAACGATCGCTGGTACAAACACTCTGTTTCTGATGTCTGAATAATTTGTTGATGAAATTAGCCCGTTGTCATCACTGCTGCACTCTTTATCATTGGTTTCACTGAAAAGTTTTTATCATTGAAACTATTGATGCTAATTGTGTACGTTCTGTTCATTTCGTGTGTTTACTCATCGAAGTAAATAGTAGCGAATTGGTATCTCTTTCTTTCCACGAATGGCGTTGGGGATGTCGCATTCACCTTAATAATAATAATCAAATTTTCAGATGTCCTGATAAGAGTTCTCAATCAAGCGGAAGAAAATAAATTAATCACAAAAGAGCAAAGCAGGATCTTGCTGGCACGGGTAACAAAGATCATATATTTGTATAAATGTCCTAGATATCCCAAAATGACAATACCAAACGGTGCATAAAGGTTATGACTTCACCAAGCCACGAAGTAGAATTGAAACTAGTGCTTGGGAATAATTACAAATTCCACAGTTGTGTATATTTCTTAGTCAATTTCTACTACAAATACAAGATTTCTAAACCGTATAAATACATAAAAATAAGATTCACTGAGTACTAGGTGAATGATATTGACATCATATTCCCATACTAATGCTACTAACACCATGGAATACATAAACCTACCCTTGAATTGAAACCCCTGAAATTTCACGCCTTGATGAAATCAGATGTGCATCAGACCGTAATTTGAGTCTACCGAGTAGTCTGTGTAATTTCAAGATCGGAAAGAAAGACCAACTTCCACCAATCGGCGAAAAGAGCGCCGCAGAAATACTTTCGAAAGTCACCAAGCAACAAATGGAAAATGAAAACAAGGAAGAGAAAGCGACCGCGAAACCGAATCCTGTGAAGGTATGTGACCCGGCCAGGGTATTCCAACAAACTAATTCACTCTCACATACTGGTTACGGAGTAGGCATAAAGTTATGACTACAAGGGGAGTGAAAGCAGTTGATAATCCGCCGCCATGGTCACGAGAGACTGCCGCATAACTGCAAAATTTTCAGCTTCTACAAGTTAGATTGGAATTAGAGTTACTGAATTCGCGGACACTAGGAAGTTACAAAGTTCGTTTTCATCAGCATGAGAATAGCAAATGTCTGTGCACCACGCACTATACAGTTCTTCTGTAGCATTTTCAGGAAAGCCAGAAATTAGATTAGAATTGAAATTTGAGCATGGAAACATTTCACGAACTAGATTAGAATTAGATCACCAGAATTACGCTCTAATTAGTCTAATTAGACTACTAGAATTATTTAGTTGTCAGATCTGGTAGTTCAAGTCACGGCTGTAGCACGTTTCAAAGTGTTGGATGTTTATTGTTTATCTACGCTCCTCTGCTGTACGGTGTCTATACCTGATGCAGGACGATTACATGGAAGAAAATGAGAGAAGATATCTAACTGATGAAGATCGAACACCGTCACATTGGGCATTAATATTAGTAATACCAGTATGGTGAGGTGGATTGATAGACCGTACTTAATTGTTTCGGCATCGTCTTAACTGTTGATTGTATCGCATTCGGGGTTGTAACCAAGTCTCAAGTCAATATGACTTTTATAGTTTTGACTCGAATCAAGTCAAGTCCGTGTCCAAATCACGCATAAACGGGTCGAGTCTGAGTCATAGCGTTAAGACTCGAGTCCGAGTCTAAATCATGGTGTTTACTTATAGTGTTTACTTTTCAGTATCGAGTTCAAGTTAAGTTCAATTCACTTCCGAGTAACTCTTGGGTATACCAAAGGCATCGGATTCATAATATACTCATTTTCTCAATCTAAACATGTTTATTCAAACATATAAAGGCCAGTTTCTGGGCCTCTTTTTCAATTTATCGGTCTTGATATACGAGATTTGAATAAATTATATATGTGCCGACTCATGCGCAGTGACTCGAGTACAAGTCAAGTCAATACACAAATTGACTCGAGTCAAATCGACTCAACGAAAAATTGCGACTCGAGTCGAGTCATGACTCAAGTCATTACAACACTGATCGCATTGCACATCGTTCGTCTTGAGCGGATGAAAATAATAGAACCGCCGATTATAAATATTAATTATATAATACTACAAGTCCGCACTTGAACTGTGTAGGTTTGGTATTACTTTGCATTGACACAAATTTGTTACCAACTTTCATCGCGTCACCTAAGTTGAATTTACATTACAGATTTTGGACCTAGAGTATTCTCAAAGCAACGGCGAAAGGATAGTATCCGCGGGTCCCGGTGTTCGCGTTGATGCCACGGCCACCGTAAAAGCGTCCCAATTGATGCCGAGCAGGTCGATTATGTGATTTAATTGATCTGTAGCATTGAAATTCTTTATCTCTTAACGTTACTACACAGAACCGCCCCTCCGTCAACGCGGGCTCTAGCCGAAGATTCCCAGTACGATAAAAAGCTGAGGAGTATTGCGGACGAAAACTTGAAAAACATACGATCGTTGATAGACGAAAGTGAGTGGTCATGCGCAGGGGCTGTCAGTAACAAGTAGTTCTACTTCTTCAGAGTTGATTTTGCCTGTCTGCATTACTTGCTCAAGTGGTTACGTTTTTAAGCCGTTCCCGCTTGTACTCAACACTTTACATGACAAGATGATTTCTTACACTTTGAATTCATTAAGTAGGAAATGATTTTGGCGTATGTGTGAGATGGAAACAACTGTGGGCGAAATAGCCCCTGTATCGCAGTAAGTTACGAGGCTAAGATACATCTAGACCGCTAAAAGTATGTGACCCCTCAACAAAATCTATCTTTTGAAACTTACTCGAGTAATTTCAGACATTCATTTTCTACTTCGACTTAAAGGTAGATTTGACATGCCTTGTTTATCGCCACTTGTACGTGGATAGAATTTGTGATGTTATTTCCACTTGACTACCAACTCTGAGTACTTTGTTCCCCTCTGCTTTGTATTTGGATATCTCTGTTGGGATCTCTTTTATTTTTACCGAATCTGGTGACATACACGCTCTTATCTTTCCTAATTTCCGTTATCCGCTCGTTTTCAAGGGTCACGTCGAAAGCGAACGCCTGTCAAATACATCGCGACTTTGTTCGATGAAGATGTGTCCACGGTCAAGCCGTTTCACTACAAGCAAAGCACAAGGGATCTGTTTTTGGGTAAAATTATTGCATTTTAATCATCACGAATTCACCGGTACTGACTCTGCTGCTAATCACAATCACTTGCAAAAGCTATTTGTAACAGATTCTATTATCAAAAATATGGTTTTGCATTCTGCCAATTGATAGATGGACGTATTAACGGATTGTTCATAAGTATATTCACGTCTGACTGGACAGCCTGGTTCAGTCAACAGTAGGATCCAAATTTATAATGTGGATCATCATCATTGGTTTATTAGCAATTTTATCAGTTCAATACACCACAAAAAATGCGATACAATGAAAAGACAGGAAGATGTCGAAGCGACAAGGAGTAGTCTATGGAATCTGACACCCACCTTGGCCTAGGCGATGTAAAGAGGAGGCATGCACACTGAATGAAAGTAAAGAAGATAGTATAGAAAAAGAATGCGACAAGAAATAGGGCGGCATGTCATGGGAAGCAAGATCGATAGGTCAGTCGTGGTCCGGTAATCTTGAGGATGGACTGTATTGATCCCGCTACTGAAAAAGAGAATGACTAAAAAAAGTGTGATCGTGACTAGTTATCCTTGGCAGTCTACTAATACACTGAAAATTCACTGATAAATTCATTGTGCATAGGTTACTGCATCTAAAAAACTTTGATTGAGAAATTGTTCGCAATGAATCACATTACCAGGTCCAATACCGTCACCGCCGCCACCGTCACCGCCAACGGAACGCGATTCCTTGTACGACCCGCAATTGGGAGGGTCTACAGTTCTTGTCAACCCATCGGTGAACGAGCCATCGACAATAACTTCGATCGGTGATAGGAAATTATCCGCTCGACAGTTAAAGACTCCGCTATCGATAACGGAAGATGAGGATGACGCCAGGTATTGAATTGACATACTCGAAAACTTCAATCGAAGGTTTATGCTCTATTCGTTGTTAAATCCCGATGTTGCACAGCCCTAATGCCCATGTATTGTACACTTCCAAAAGACTATGCCTCATTTTTGTTACATTTCACCATGCATGACGCACTTTTGCATATGGCAAGTACATGCACTCATGATCTGTCCGGTTTTTTATGTTGCGAAGACATGCCAAAATGACGCAAACAAGTGGATCACAGATCCATGATATTCCGGTCGTATCACCTTACGATTCCAGCGTTGGAGATGGTTGGCCTCAGGTATTTTTGGAATTTTTGTTAGATCGAGTTTACCTAAGTTTTGGTACATTGACATTGCCCACCTGATGGATGCCTAGCCGTGCGTTATCATAAATTTTCATAGTCTCATGGTATTTTTACATAAATTGTATAATACCTATCGTCAAACTCAACTGTGATATTTGAGGCTATTGGAAGCTGAGAAAGTGTTTGTAATATCAACTGTGCTAAGACGGTCACATGCTTTCAAAGTGTATCGCCGTGCTTATAATTGATAAAATACTTGTGATTAAAATAGGTGACCCTCCAATCAGGCTATGTTACGCCTTCGAAAAGACTACATCTACGCTGTTGGAAGCAATGTGACTGCAAATCTCTTTTGTCAATTATGATCCAGTTTTGTCAATTATGATCCAGGATAATTTCATTGTATATAATTTGTAAATTACTTGAATGACTAAAGTCCCATCACAAGTTTTGATTTTTCATCATGGTAGAATTTCACAACGAGATTTGATCTATTGCTGCGTAGTCGGTCATTTTACATTCTAGTGAATGACTTGAAATTCCCTACCGATACATTGTCACCATGGTATTCTGAACATTTCGTTGTTATTGATAAAAACAACCCGTCGAGAATTACGGATTCACTGGCATCAAGGTTAACGAAGGCGAGTTCCTGGAACCTGTGGTTTCATCCGACTACATGAGCTCACCCATCACCTCTTTCATGGAAAATGATATCAGGACCTTGTCAAGAAACGAGTCTGCAGAAGAAAGCAACACAGGGGAAGAGGTAACATGTTGGAACGCCCAAGTCATAAACTAAGTGGGCTGAAATGTAATAGCCTACATAGCTTCTCATATGCATGTTTAGTAAGTAGCCTAGCAAACATCTGATGCAAATACTCTGTGTCAACTCCAATAAGGTCACATCAAGGATACATGTGAAAGAAGTAAATGGTGCTTAAAAAAACAGTAGAGCAATATAAGCCATTTGGAATTTTTAAAAGAAAACTTGACTACACATGTACTGCATGTGGGATTTGCCGTACCAGAGGCAATGTCTAGTAACTTACACTATAGAATGTGACACATTGTATACTTACACTATAGGATTACGATGCAACAAAAAGATAAGGAGCAATTGCTCCCTTCAACACGTGAAGACGTGCTTCCCCCATTTCAACAAAGTAATGTAGTTTACTGTGATTGTGGCTACGTGGGAAGAGCGTCAAAGCATTTCTAGGAACGCATAAATGAGCATGTCACTAGATTTATAAGAACACGAGCTTCACGCTAGGTGAAAAGCTCACTCTTGACTCATCCCCTCAAGCTTGATGAGCACTGCGCAGCAATCTAAGGCCTTAAATTCTGCCATTGGCCATCTGTTGGATAATCCCGCTTGTGCGAAAAATGATCGAGACAACAGATTTCGCGTCGTCGGAAGGCGCCGTTCACACTTTCATTTGTGTGCGTTGAAGTCGGATTTTATCAAAATACACCTGCCAAGGCTGTGTCAACGAAAGGAGTTCGTGTATCATCTAAAAATAGCCTACATTGAACGCTCTCTTATTCGAAATTTCATGCTGGTGATGTTATGTTTTGTAATACAATTGTTGATAAACAATTTTCTTTCCAATTTTCTACTAGTTGCTTACGATTACCCCTGACAAGTGTCAGTCGAAAATATTTGGGTTCATTTCAATATGAATATACTATTTAATTGAAGTCTCTCAATGAAACACTCGCCTACATATAATTATAAAAGAACGTGTTAATAAGAGACATGCACACTAAATGAAAAGTACCGGGAGATAATCGGCGGTGGCCAAAGTAGTCACCGCTGATCGATGCTCAAGTAGAAGTAAAGTCATAAATTTCTACCAAGCACAAGTAGGGATCTCCAAGTAAGTAAACAAGTAGGTACTCCGGGCCTAGTTTTGCCTAAAAAATCCAAACCTGCCAAAAATGGAAGTAGTCTAACATCATGACCACCTGAATAGGCAGTCCCAGTACGCAGACCCTACTCGAGTACTTTGAAAAGTAGAATTACTGGCGGCCTCTGAAGGTAACATGAAATGGACAAGTAACAAAATCGCTATGAGGATATGCCACGTAATGATGGGATTCAACTTCATTGACAGCCGGTTCTATCACAAAAGTAATATTTTCAGCCTGTTCTGTTAAAGTGATTGACAGCAACTAATAATGCTAACTTGTTCGCTGATCTCATAAAATTTCATTACTCGGTACTGTAGAACCGGCACACACGCCACGCTCAGCCATATTCCCAAGAATTTAACACTCAAACACCAAATCCTCAACAGATCAACGAGAAATTTTCTAACGCTCAACGGGACGAAACGGAATCCCCAGTACCGCCCCCTCCATCACCCGAGCCCACCCCGGGGAGTAAAAGATCGGAATCGGAAACAGCAAACGAGACCAGACGAATCACAGGCGCAGCCACAGCACTCGGTCTCGTAGGCTTGCCGAAAAACACATCGACGGAAAACAGTCCTGACACCGGGACTACGCCCACGCCTGTCGTTAGCAGCGTCAGGAGCACGAGGCCCAGTTTGTCGAGGGGCGCCACAGCTTCATACACCCCGGACCATATGCCGATCGTGGAGACGCCATATGAAAATGAGCTGGATGACGAGCCGGAAGACGAAAATAATTTTGAAGAGAACGTTTCTCGCGATGTCGCAAGAGCCGAGCTTGAAGAGGAAGTTAAAAAACTGGACGTGTCGTAATCCCGATGTTTATTTCGTTCATTTCTTACACGCTATCATTTACAGTGTTTTGTCAATAAAAACCTACGAGTTTCAACTGAAGTATGAGCCTCATAGATGTCATTCAGATTCCCCTCAGGATTCAAATTTCCGTGTTAATCGTGCCAGGCAAGCTCGGAAAAACCGTACGACTATGCCAATAACTAGCAACAGGCAGGTTGATGTCATCGACACAGGGTTGTAACCAAGTCACAATTTGATTGGACTAAAATCATGCATCTAGCTACATTGCATACAACCAATTATGACGTCATGTCACGTCACAACATGAAATACAGGCGAACCGCGAGCGCAGCTAGTGGCCAATTTTTAGATTGACTAAAAATTCTTTCTGCTGACACAAGCGCGGTCGCTGGATTTTAATATAAGTCGATTCCAGTGCAGACAGATGGAAATTAGTGCGGCCTCTACCTAATATAGCTAGATGCATGTTTTTGAAATTCTCCATTTGCTGACGATTGCCTTTGAAAAGTGTCAGCTCGAAAAGCTTCGGGTTTTAACAAATTTCTGCAATGAATATATTATTAAAATGTATATTAAAGTTCTGTACCCCAAAGAGTCTGTTCAGTATGAGTTGAAAGTCAGGTTCATGTCACACTAGCGAACTTTTCATCCTCGTTTCTTACATTGACACCACAGACTACCGTCGTCCGTTTTCAGTATACAACCTACAATCACACCACCAATGGTTAACTAGGCATCAGCAAGCATTTTCCTAGCATCATGACACTACTGATCTTGGTGAGTTGATGTGTAGTCGTTCTGTGGTTTCTGTGGCTGTCAGCTCTTGATGTTATATTAGGCCCGAGACACCACCACCCCCTTTCACACACTTTCTATACTCAACATCGCTGCCAAGTTCTTTCCAATACGCAATATTGCAAATGAGTTTGGTAATCTATAACATTAGCAGATCATATTTCATATGCATCGAACATAAGAAACCTGCAATAGACGTCACGCAAATAGCAGAACGTAGCGATGTACTTGGAAGTAAAAACTGTACACTTGAATATTACGCCAGCCAAAACAGAGCAATTGGTCGCCAACTCGCGGGCAGACGAGTCTGTTCCTATGCTTACAACGCCTCACAAATTTGGCACATTTCAGAAATTCACTCGATCACTTCATAGCGACACAATTCAGTAGATGCGAGTACGTAAAATTCACGTTACAACGAAAAAGTCCAACCCCGATATCATACCGATTCAAATAGCAAACAGGATTCATGATTACGATACTGTAGTTACTAAGCTTACACATTGCAACATATTGGGTCTACTCCAGCATAGCGAATGCTACATAGTAGATCCAAGGCGGAATGCTCCATTTTTTTCATAGCAACTATAAAGGCAAGACAGAATGCAAAATGGCTTGCAATACAAAGAGGCACTGCCCTACAGATATCAGCACTGATATTCCGACATGAAGGCCGTCAAGGCATTAACAACAACGCCCACAAACAATTTCACAAGATCATCAACCCCGTATTAACGAATAGTTCACAAATAAGGTACTACCAAGCACGCCGGTGGTAATGTAAATGCCAAAAACACGGCACACAGAGTAATGTGCAGTTTTTAGCTGTGATTTCCGCAGTCTGCACTGATTTCGAATCGTAAGACTAACAAATCATGGTTCACAACCTGGTATACAATACAGCAGTACTATGCTGGGTTGCACGCATCAGTATTATCTAATTTCAAGAAAACAGTCGTACGTTCTATCAGCTCACGGTCACAGACAGCAGTAACCAGCAATTCCGTACTGTCTCATGCAAGGACACGGTACGGCAGAGCCACAAACCACCCTGCCGGATTAAACGAGCATCCGAAAAACAAGTTCGCAATGCTGGCAGTGAAAAGTAGAGTATGAGTGGCAAATAATCTTTGAAGTGGTTGAGTATAACAAGCTCATTTTTTCAAGCGAACCGAACTTTCCATAACACCTCTAGTACATAGTGCCCGGATAGGTTATCGCCTTCCAATTTGGAGGCGGCACATTACTAAAACATAGTGTCAAATCCCAGCCGACTGCCGGCTATGAAAAGTGTTAGCACGAAAAGTAACATTAGAGCCTGCGATATCGAAAATATTTATAGTCATTAGCAAAAAAGCGTGTTAAGGTATATCATCCTGAGCACATATCTACTTAGATTCTCGGTATACGTTTAGAATACGACGGCATACAAAAATGCACGATCCTACAAATTCCACTAGAAAACGTTAATTCCCGTATATATTATCATCGCAATGCCCGATTGCAAGTAAATACTACTAAAAGCTTTTCGAGAATGTCACCGCAGCGTCACCCGTCGCAAACAGCATTATATAGAAAACAACAGATACAGAATACAGGTATTGCGTCGAATCGTGAAATCGGTAGTAGGTACGAAAATCTTAAAAAACAACCTACAAGCGTGCTGTGCATCTGTCGAAAATCGGCGCGAACGGGCGCCAAACGCCGCACCGTTTCCGTACGCGGCCTGGTTTCAGACGTAACTGCGATTGTCCACAAAGTCGGTTCGTCAGTCGGTCGTATCGTGGCTTTATCGTTGCGCGATTCATTTCGTGGACCATTCGGCGACGTAATCGAATTCCAGGAATTGCGCTTGCTCGGCACGGCTCAACGCCTTGTTGTTTTCGTGCGGGGGCGTTAAGACCGGGTCTTCGTTTGTGAATTCCTCGTCAAAGTTACTGACGTCGGTCGCGGAACGCTGTAAACAAAAAATAGCCATTGCGACATCAATTTCGATATTGCAATACAGGCAGGGTTTTAATGACTCATGAGTCATGACCAGGCCTGTTTATTTTTGGATTTCTCCAAAAATAACAAAAATAGCTTAGNTTTGGATGTTTTCAAATTTTATTTTTGGAGAATCTCCAAAAATAAGAAATGAAGGTGTTTTTAGCCCTANTACTACNTAGAAAACTTCACCGAAAGTATGTTATNATCATGTATTCATGTTCTTCAACACATCGACATCATCAGTGATCTTGATCTAACTTTCTAATACTTTCNTCACAAAGTCTTTGGCCTGGAGAATGCCNTCCAAATAAAAATCAGTGGGTGACGCCCGGAANAGACCTTTCTCCCAGTTGATTTTCGAGAAATCAGCTTCGACCGTCGCAGTTGTGGGAAACATNGAGCCATGTGGGTCCAAAGAACTGACGCTCGTCAATAATGCGCTTGAAANTGACGTCCATTTNGTATCGGACNGACATGGATTGGAATTGGTCTTCNATATTCTNTATNTANTCAGGTGTCCACTTGTTCGACAGCCCACCCCNGTGTTTGTCGATCAATTCACTGNGCTGCAAATNAAGTAGCTTACNTATANGTATCACTNTTGTTTATATTATTAGAATCTAAAAGAGCAAGAANTGTTTGTTCTGTCCTGCCTACGAGGTTGCACCACTTGGTGTGGTNGACAGGGCAGAACCCTTTCATTNTCGGCAACTTCAATTTTCTTTATGCCGTCGATGAGCCCTGCTATAAGGCTCCTGGCTGCCTCGAACGTGGACTGCTTCTCTTCTTNGTCGATNNNCTCGAGNAGGTCGAGGACTGCACANTGCACACTCTGATNCTCCACGAAATTGCGTGACTCAGTGAACTTGANAGCCTAACACCTTCTGACCAAAGGAACTTCCTTGCCGCGGGTGTCATTGTCCCAGTCCTCAGCTGGGCACCGAGCTCGAAGGCGTTCGACCAGGCGATGGAGCTCATCCTGATGCTCCACGATCAGATGGCCAAGTTCCTGAATCTTTGTGACGGTGGTGCTCACCTCTGTGGCCATGCGCTCGAGGACGATTAGCTGGATCCACTACTGCAGCGGAGGGATGCACAGGCCGGACTTCTATCGTTTATAACCCCGAGGAGTTTGGCACGGTGTCTAGTCAACCAAGTGGTCATCTTCTTGATTGACAACCAGCATGTGTCTACAAACGTGGGGCACATACTTTTCTTTTCCTGGATCAAGTCCTGTTGCCGTTGGAGGTAACCATTCAGTCCCATCATCGTGTAGACGAAGTTATTGTTGTAGAGGTGGCGGTATTTGGCCTGCGTTACAAGGTCCCGCCGGCACCACACTCGCGCGATTTCATACCATGCCGCCTCTTCAACCCTTGTCATGTCGCCTCTGATCCTACCAGTGAGTGGAAGTACTTCTAGCGTTTCGGAGACCCACTCCCGCTCACACATGCTGTTTTCGTGTGTGTTTGTGAGTTTCCTGGTTGTTTCAACAGTATTTACACTGCTCTGACTCGTGCATTTCACTAAAAAACTTGAAAAAACATCATCCCAAAAAAGCTTATTTTTGGATGTTTTCAAATCTTATTTTTGGAGAATCTCCAAAAATAAAACCCAATATCCAAAAATAAACAGGCCTGGTCATGACTCAGCTCGAGTCGTGATTTTTCGGTGATTTGACTCGAGTCATTGTGCATGACCCGAACCAAGTCAAATGACTCGGGGCTAGGACAGCTAAGACAGACACTTATTGTAACTTCGAAGAATAGCAATGTCACCACATTATTTGTATTTCGTCTTTCAGTCCTGATACTTGGAAAAAAAGGTCAAAAACTGTTAACACTGAGGAAAATTACTGTATTATGAATGCGAGACATACTATATCACTCGAGCAAAGTTTAAAAAGTGGGAAGAATCGAATTGAATTGAAAACATAACACTGAACAGAATGACTTGGACTCTGACTCGAGTCAAAACACAATAACTCGGACTCGACCCTCTTGTAGCAGACTTGAACTCGGACTTGACTCGAGTACAAACATCAAAAGTGAGATTGACTTGTGATTCGGAACCTTCTGACTTGGCTTCAATCCTGATTACAGGTAAGGCAATGCTATGCTCTGTCAAGACTCCAAACATTGACTCCACTTAACTTTGAATTGCGACTCCCAATTCGAATTTTACACAGTACGACTCGTAAGTATGGCTGAGCATGCCTGGACCTGGGTGATTAGATTCTAATTAGAGTATTAAACTTCGAGTTCAGTATCAGAGCACTGCCCATTATAACAGTAAAAACGGCCTAGAAAGGTCAAAAATGTATGCTTAACGGCCACGAGAAAGGTTACATATAGCTACTCCATGCACAAAAAATATATATATTTATATATATAAGTATATATTCCTGATACCAGACTCAGATCGTCATGCCAGAAATGTAGTAACTACCTATTCAAGACCCTCCTGTCTTAGTTACGGTTACAGCGCGCTCCTGGCAGTCACTCGCTGATATGAAAAGATTATAGAATCAAGCATAACTCACAATAGTTGGAACAAACGGCGGCTTGATTCTCTTTTCCAAAAGGGCCATCCAATCCAGCTTCTGCAAGAAAAAATTTAGTAAGCAATCGATCAACCTGGTTTGTGCGGTAACCAATAATTACAATGACCACACGCAATAATTATGATATAACATTGATTAGTTGGTACATATTTAGGTAATACGCTGGTTGAGCTTGACTAAGAAGTAGCTTATTGTTGTACTACTAGAATAGACTAAGATGATAAATTTTTTCATGGTTGGGAATCTCCGCTGTGTAATTATCGAAAATTTCTAACTTCGTATCATAATGTAAAAGTGAGACTTTAGTTTCGCATCCGGCGCTACCACGATAACAAAATCGAACCCTGAAGAAAGGCTGCTTCTTCACGTCTTCCGCGTCCCGTTCGCTGGCGCCCAGCCTCCTTTCGGGATTGCGTCTCAGCAGCCGTCGCATCAGGCCGATGGCTTCGCTGGAGAGAAATCGCGGATATCGTACGTCGTCATTGACGATCGAGTCGAAAACCTCTTCTTCGTCGTCTCCGGGGAAGGGCGACTGGAAAGGATAAATTTTCCTTTAGCAAACGGGCGGCGATTCAGGTGCGGTGTACGCAGTTTTTATAGTTAGTTATCTATAGTTTGTTGCGGTTTGTTAAATCACGAGATTCAAACTAACTTTATGCGCCGCGATCAACCGGTTTCCTTAATCCAGTCGACCGCGATAATTGACTTCATTGCTAATCCAACTTTATTATCTCCGCCCTAAGACTCTTTCCACTTCTACTTGTACTCCGGCAAAACTATTTACTTCTCCCAGTTTTTCATTTTAAAAGTAGCAAAGTTTCGGGACAAGTGGTCATGATTTTAGATCTCTTCTACTTCTACCTAACAGTTTACGGTTATTCGGCAGAAATTGGTATATAATACTTTGTTAGTTAATTAGAAATGGCAATTTCTACTTATTTGAAGAACTTCTTGGAGGTGCAGAACTTCGATATACAATTGAATAGTATATTCATATTGAAATGAACCCGAATATTGTCGGCTGACACTTGTCAGGGGTAATCGTCAGCAACCAGAAGAGAACTGGAACGAACATTGCATATCAACAATAGTATCACAAAACATGACGTCACTGGCATGAAATTTCGAATAATCGGGGCAGAGAGAGCGCTTAAGCTCAATGTACTATTTTTAGATGGTACTCCTTCTGTAGGCACGGCTTGGTTGGTGTATTTTGATAAAACTGTGAACCGCCTCTCCCGACAACACGGAATCTGTAGTCCCGATAAATTTTCCTCGAGCTCAAGCGCTCTCTCAGCCCATATTATTCGAAATTTCATGCCGGTGACGTCATATTTTGTGATACGATGATGTGATATGAGTGTCAGCCGAAAATATTCGGGTTAATTTCAATATGAATATACTTATTTAGAGATTTACAAGTTACTTCTATGTGAACCACAACGGCGATTACTAGACCAACTCTGCTTTGAGGCAATGCAGAATCTACAAAATGGACTTGGTATATATGAACATTTTCTGCTCGTGAGACGAAAATCCCCAAGGAATACAAATTCACGGCATACCTCTCCCACAAGCATCTCAAAGATAAGCACGCCGAGACCCCACCAGTCCACGGCCCGAGTGTACGAGGTATCGGTCAAAACTTCGGGCGCCAAAAATTCGGGAGTACCGCAGAAAGTGCCGGTGCGGTCACCGTGCCCCATTCCTGGAACGCAAATCAAACAATCAAATTAACCGCGACTGAAACGGCCGCCGGAAATATTTCACCCACCCTCTTTACAGAGGCCGAAATCCGCGATTTTCACAAATCCGTCTTTGTCCAGGAGCAGATTGTCCAGCTTCAGATCCCGATACACGATCTTATTGTCGTGCAGGTACTGAAGACCCAGCACCACGCAGCCCGTGTAAAATCTGCGTAGACGAAATTTTTCAGCTTTCCGATAGAATAAAAATATTTTGCACCACAAGGTACCGACACTTGGAAAAGCGTCTTATTCCCAGATATATAGGCAGTATGACATACTTGACGACAATACAGGCTGGCCTTATTCTAATTGTCCAATTTGACTAATCAGAGTCAAACGCAGATAATTCACTTCTAATCCAATTTGTGAAATGTTTGTATGCTTAACTTTAATACTCATAGAATTTCTGGTATTCCTCTGCCATTCAGTATCTAATTTCATACCAGATAGGACCAGAGACTACCATGTCATGCTCATAACTGTCAACGAATTCGATATTTTCAACAAAACACGGGTAAGTGTGTTGCGTTTACGGCATTATGCCACTGAAAAGTCATTCCTAATGTAGGCCTACATCTCATACCATGGATCGATTACTTCGCATGCATAATTCACGGAACAATACGGAATTCGTATCAGAAATAGTTTTGAACTCCGCAGTTTAACACTACCCGCACCTATATACAAACGCTTGGCAAATATTGCACATATTTGGCGAATCTCCAGTTATGTTAACCTGATCAATGATCAATCCACCTTATCTAATCTCCGATTAGTCAATTGTCTGATGAATGATACCAGATACATTGCGCTTAGCGAAGCATGGCAGCAGTGATCATAATCTCAATATCTGGGATTGACATGGCCTTGATAAAGATCTCACAGAGCCTGGTTCGTGCTAGGTGGGTTGAGGGCGTAAAAGTCTGGGATTATTTACATAACCTTAGGCTTAATCCCGACAGCACAAGGAGCAATCATGCTTTATAGCAAAGGCTTCGCAGCAGAAAGAGATGCGATAGTGTAACATGATAACACTAACAGAGAATATAACAAAAAATGATAACATTGGCAGAGAACGACACATCAGAGTACGAAAACCACAAACGCTTATGACAAAACTGCCACAAACTAACGAGATTAATCATACTCAGATACTTTAGAAGACAAGAAGTAACATTCTAAAACCAAATAAGTAGCAATTTCTAGTATTCTACGGCTAATTTGCTTGAAAAATAAAAACCTTGACGCATAAACAGACTAAAATCATTACAACGCTAGTAAGAAGCTCAAATATGCGAAACCTACCGAGCACTCAGAAAAATCAGAAGTACTTCTTTACCGACCACCTCTACAAAAACACGAGTAAAGTCCTATAAAGACCCACGCACCAAAAGAACCGCACTAAAACCATTATAGATATTACTTACACGGTCCGACTCTCCGAGAAGACGTCCGTGTGAATGTGCAACATGAGATCGCCGCCACTCGCGTACTCCATCACAAAGCAAACGTGCTCCACGGTTTGAAAGCAGGCGAACAGGTTGACGAGAAACGGATGGCGCACCTTGGACGCGCACTCGAATATGCGCCTTTCACACATCAAGCTGCAGCAAAGAGAACAGCATTGTTGAAAAAAAGAGGGTCTCGTCGGAAAACACAACCGACTCACCTGTCGATTTCGTCTCTGGCGATGATGTCGCCTTTCTTGAGCGCTTTGATGGCGTACATTTCGTTCGTCTTCCGATGTTGCGTCAGCAGCACTTTACCGAAGTGTCCGCGACCCAAAACCGCGATCGACCGGAAATCCTTCATTCCGATTTGAGTCGAGCTGTGAAGTAACAGGGCGGTGTTTACAACCATGGTTTTGTAAAATGATGTGATTCTAACCACTCTAAAACTAAACCAAATGTTACTAAAAGAATGAAGTTGCAGTTACAGAAGTTTTTATCACATAGGTAGTCTCTCACAAACTCAGTTTCTTTCTGCGAGCACAATTTCTTTTAATACCTACGGCCGTACATATCTAATTCTCCCACTTCCTGGGGTGGCAGGTAGCAATACTGGTTAGTTAAACTGTCACTTATATGCGGAAGAAGATTTTGCAGAAGAAATCCAGTCTCTTAGAAACACAAATTAATTGAATATAATATCTCTTTTATGTTGATTAAAATCCATTCAAATTAGTCGTACCAGTGATTCATTAATAATTCAGCACAAAATTTTTCCGTTCTTTAAATAGAAGATATATTCTATAAACATATTTCTGATAGAGTACTGCGCAGGCAGAATCTCTACTATTAGGAATCCGTGATTAAAAAATAGGCTGATTCACTTGGTAATAACAATATTAACCGAAAATGTAACAGACGTATATAATTTTCGAAGTAAATTTACAGGAATGTTGGAGTCGGAGTTCTACGAAGAAAATATTACGAGTCCAGTATGTTTAAAGTTCACAGAGACGGCGGTAAAGTGAATCCCATCGTCGCGTATTACCAATAACAGGGCAAGATATTCACACAACCCACCCGAAGCGTGTGGACTTTGTCGACGGCGCTGCCTGTCTTCGACTTGGTTTCGGGGGTGACGTGGCGTCGACAACGCTTCTGGGGGTCGGTTTCGGGGGCGCCTTGCCATCGTCGACGAGCCGCTGAAAAGAGCCCTGCAAAAAATCGGGAGCGTTTAATAACGAAAAATATTTCATCAATCTAGCCACAAACGTACCGTGACGTCGTCCATTACCGACGGCG
>ATSW01011205.1:0-14597 GCA_000444245.1 Botryllus schlosseri
AGCACCTATCTTTGCGGAAATATTATCGGCACTCGTTCAAATGAAATCGAAGGCGGGGATTTTCAAGACAATAAATACAGATGAAATATTCGCTTCGAGATAATAGAAGTCTACCAAATTTCTACATATAGCATCATGTTATTTTCACGAAATTTAATTTTGTTGCTGTTTCTCACAAGCCTATACAGTTAATAATTGCGCAAGATACATGACGACTGCGCGATAATTGGGCTAATGTTGAACGAATACTTGAGAGGGTCCGCGGAGCTCCATGAAGGTCTAAAAGGGGTCCGCAAGACAAAAAGGTTGAGAGCCACTGATGTAGGGGGTGTTTTCGAAAATTTACGGCAAGCTAGATGTGATGATGCATCTTCGAGTTGGCCAATTTATATTAGTCACTTTGCTGCATGCTGTTATTTCTTGACCTCCCATCAGGATTGTCTTGCCGGTATAGTGAGGAGTACACGATTCCGAGTTGGTGTTTCTATATAGGGCGTATTATTTTACTCTGCCGTTCCAATTTGTAATGAGGGGCTCTAATTGCCAAGAGCGCTACTATATTACAGTCTAAAAATGAAGTCACATTGAATTCCGCGCAGCGCGAAGAAAATTCCTAGATTAATTAAAATCTCTCATGAAATCGGGAGTCAATTCATGAATTACAATTGCATGTCGACGGCCGCCAACACACACTAATTGAATTACGTGTTCACGGACGCACAAATTTCCTTCCCAAGCCGCAGGCTGGCCACCCCCGAGCAATGTTCCCTCTAAGCTGCGCACGTGCGCAAATGCGCAGTGCTGAGCCGGTCTCTGCGCACAGAAAATCTTAGCTGCGCACAAAAAATCCGCAGGGATGACTTTTTTTCTTTTTTCAATTGTTGTTCTCCAAGGGATCGCGCAAGCGCACTGACTCGTGAAAAATCAGAGGGAACATTGCCAGGGGCCGATAGTACTATCGGTGAAGTCTGAAACCGAGGTACAAGTGCGGCCAGTAAAGGTAAATATTGCGCTCTGTGAAGAAATGATAATTTGCAATAACGTGCGCCTCACGAAAGAGATTTTTCTTTTAGCATGGTCTCGCACGCGTGAGCGATACTGATATCATTTCGGTAGTAAAATCTTTTCTGGGAATGGCGAAATAACATGGTTTAACTAAATAACAATGGGCCAGCGCGAAGTTAATCTGCGAGAAACTAACGAATAGTCTTCTCCGTGTGGCATGAACATTGCATAAGATTTACTGTACAATTACATGCCGTGAATTCTCGAAGTCATCACTTTCATCAGGCAAATCTGATCACGGGTGGTGAGAAAGGATAATATGCAAAATATGCAAGTACAAGCACCAACATTGTTGAAAAATCCACCCCCTTGCAAACGTTGATCGGGAAACGCTGCAACTGTGCACAGTAGGTAGGGCGTTGAATTACATCAGCTTCTCAGCAGCAAAAAATGGATATTATTCAATTCGTTTGAACGGGAGTTTTCTGTCGATGAGGTAATACCTAGGATACCACATTTTGGAAATCTGAAAAGAGGACACTTTTGCAATACCGGAGGAAAATACTGAAAAATGGTGAATTGTTCCCACTTCGTATAGTCGCAGGGCCGTAACTGCCGCACCCCAAACCCCCCAATTGGGGGGTGAGCGAGCTCGAAGGAGCCCAAAATTATTTCGTGAATTAGCATAAATTACAGGGTATGTTTCAAAAATTTATGCAACTTTTTTAAAAAATTGTCGCACTGCGCGCGATTTCATGTCGCCAAATATTTTGATTATTGGGTACTCTTCCCCCAATAAAAAATACGCTAGATGTATAGAAATGGGCATATCGGCGTTGACCATTACCGCGCCACGACGCACTAAGACATATAAAGTTTTAGGCCATGTAACATGCGACTCCAAAAAGTGTGCCAGAACGATCGGCAGCGAGAAAACCTTGGCCGTAAAGGACTGCACTATACTGACCGAAAACTTCGTTATATATACAAAATGCATATAGGTTTAGTCGTCCATATAGGCGCCTTAATGACTGGCGCCGAATGTTCCTGTCTTGGCAATCTGAACCTCACAAGACAAATACCATCCCGCAGGAAAAAATTATATGCCCGTAAAGAAATACCAATCCGAAATGGGGGTGATCTTTCAGTTTAGTACGTTTGGGCGATTCTATCTTTTTTGATATAACAAAATAACATCATGTAACGAAGTCATATCAACGGGCCCGCTCGCCCGAAGATGTCCAAAATTATTATTTACGGGCTCTGCAGTTTCAAAGACACCTCACTCAGCTCTACCGGTAAATCTGATTATACGTCAGCAGAGAGGACAAGGAATTGATAGCAAAAATATGCATTTCCCAATCTTATTGACTGATTTTATTATGAATTATCGAAAACTTTCGCGCTTCGCGCTGGCTCACTAAACAGTACAACTATAATTTCGTGACCAAAGCGAACAATGTAATGGGGGGGGGAGGGGGTTTATCACCCTATGGGAGCCCAAGACTCAGGAGGTTTTTTTGATGAGGGGGGCTAACAAAGTGCTGTTTCGTTCCTGCCAACGGGTATATACACCGGAAGATGATAAATTATTATGGAGGGGTCCTACCTTTTAAAACACACCTCCCTCAGCTCTACCGGTAAATTAGATTATGTGAGCAGAGAGATGATAAATATTGATAGCAATATATACGCAATTCCCGATCATATTGACCGATTCAATCATTTCCCGCGCGTGGCGCGTTTAGGCGGGAAAAAGTGACCCATGCAGTCAACGTAGACCCAATGAAGGCAGATAAGTAGTGGTAAACAGCGTATAGCATGAGGGGGGTCTGGGGCTGAGTGAGTTGGCATGTTTGCGCAGACTACCGAAAAATTAGAGGGAACATTGCCCCCGAGCCAGAGTTACCTTACGTCCTCTTAGGGGGATTTGTCCTTCTTTTTCCGGATTTTAAAATGTCCTCCGAGGACACCTAAATTTTGTCCTCTTTTTCGAGAGTTTTGGTCAAATTTACTGTCAAATTCGACTGATATAACGTAAATTAGCACCGAAGTAACGCTCCGGCGGGTATTTCGGGAGCTGAGCCGGAAAGTTGACCTGATATTGTAAAGGAAAAACTGTATTTTGGTATTTTGGGCGCCGAGCCGGGTTGTTTGTGTTCAGTTAACCGATCACGAAGGGGAAAGATTTACCACTTTTTCAAGATGTTTCTCTGGTATTTTAGGTTTGAAAATTCTGAAGAAGTGTCCCCCTTTCCCGATTCCAAATTATGGTAATCCTAGATAAGCCCACTTGTGCTATGAGGTAATAAGTCACCATCCGAGGGAGTACATGTTCGTTGTGCCGTTTGAACTGTGAAGACAACCGTTAGACGACCTGTTAAGATTATGCGTGATAACTGAAACTATGCTGGGTATGCTGGTATTGCTAGCAGTAAGATAAGGTCCACAGCAAGAAAATGCGCATCAAACGAGACTAACATTCTGTTTTGCTAAAAAGCGAGAAGTTGGTTAAGAGATTATTCCTAATAAGAATTTGGGCCACCGAGTAGACCACCGGTATGCAGGATTCAAGATGCATTTCAGTTACGGGACAATCCAAACATTTAAATCTAATACTTACAAACACAACACGTCAAAATTAGTTCGACCTTGGAAGTGTCCATAGCATCAATGTTTTGTTGATTTATTGCTCAACTTTCATTGAGTGACGTAGAAGATGACGATGCTGCTATCACAATTTCTAATCGTTAGATATAAAGGCCGTTCTATATTTCGATGTTGGAAATGCTCCATGGTAATCGTGGGTGATAATTTCTCTCGTTTACACAACAGTTTGTCGAAAAGCATATAGCGAGTGTTTGTCTGTGGCTGATCGTAGTCTCTCCTCAGCCAATATAGTTTTGTTTGCATGTGACAGGATTTACGTCAGGGGTCACCAACACGCGGCTTGCAAGGTCATATTTTGCGGCCCGCGACCTGATTTGAAATTACGGAAGAACGATTACTAAAGCATTTTGAAATGCAGACTCCCTAATTAATAAGAGGTTGAAATTATTCTTGCTACACGCGGTTCAATGCGAGTTGATTATAGATTTTAACATATCAGTGTCCTTTGTAATCTGAGCCTCACAGTGAAAATACGAACAGCAGAGGAAAATGTTGCGCCCCATAAAGAAATATCAATTTGCAATCGTGTTCTAGTCAAAGGGGACTATTAGGAATTGGCCCACCCAAAGATGCAGTACAGCATTAACTTCCCTAAATTTCTTAAGAAACTTCCTGTATTAACTCTTCCGGTAAATTTGATGACGTGGGCTAAGGGAGGATAAATATTTGATAGTAAAATTTTAAACTATACTAATATTAATGACGAAATTCACTCCGTAATATGAAAAAGTTTTCGCGCTTCGCACGACTAGGAGAGAACAGTGTTGTATTGGCGTAGAGTTATAAAAACCTATAGCTGTGATACTGCCTTGCCGAATTATATCTCGATATTAAAGTCATGCGGCACGCGGCCTCAAAACATTTTGAAAAGTGGCCCGCGACCCTTTTTGAGTTGGCGACCCCTGATTTACGCGAACCGAAACAGTTGATTTATTCAACTCGGTCACACATCGCAATTTGAAATCAGCAACCCCAAATTACTCTAATTCAGCATTCAAAAGTCAAAACTGGAAATTTTGTGTTGACCAGTGTTATTGGCCAATTCAATACAGTTGCAAGCTACTAAAAAAGTGGTTCTACTAACGACGATATAAATTGGCATATTTCTAGGCTCACTTTGTTTCCGTCGTGCTGCGGCGTTGTCCCTACGCACTCGTTTTGATGAACATCAAAGATTTAACTGAAAACGCGGAGGTTGTAATTTTGCACAATATTTTTACATCACCATTCGGTTTTCTCTGGACACCGGGCTGGGTGAGGTTTACAACGGCGCGTCAATCGATATTAGAACTCTGGTATTCGTGTGACTATTACATTCTTCCTGTACGTTAGATAGAACGGTTTTGCATTGTCGCCTCTGCGAATAACTATTTTTCATAACACTTAATACTACGAACAAGGTGTGCGACAGTGCTAGGTTTTGCCTTCTCGGAATGTGGTGTAAATGTCACCGACTTTATTATCATGGCGACTTCAATGAAAATTCAACACTGCCTTCGGATATTTAGGCTATGACGTAGCGCATATGAGCCTGTTCGACATTTGCTGTCTTGAATGATTATTGTTTTCTTCAAAGTATTTCTTGCAAAAATCTCAAATTTTGTTAGAATGGCACTGGATGATACAAGCTTTTTTCCAAAACGGTCACCAACTAGCTAGACGTCATGCAATATATTGTCGTATTTCTGGAGCATGACTTCTTCGTGGCGCTCCGCGACCATTGTGAACGTGAATCACTACTTCTCAGAAAATTTGTCCCATGAATATCCGCAGTCTTGTAAAACATGTTTTTCGACGCTGTGATATGGCTAACTCAGGCTACGAGGCTCCAGCGGCGGAAATTAAGTATCGAAACTACGATTTTCGTTAAAATATAGCTCTTGTATAAAGAACCAAATAATTGACCCTCATTACCCGACTCGAATCATTACAATTGATAATTGACTCGAACCAGAGTACTCGAATCGTAGTGTCCAGCCCTGGTCATAATATTAGTATATAAAGTTGTACCGCTCTGGGGGTGTGCGAATACAGCGTCATCAATGAAACGTGGCCGAGGATATGCGGACAGATGTGCAGACGTTAACACCCGAGAGATTTCCATTTGAGAAAATAAGTTGAATGGGGCTATCAAATTTCGATACGATGATTACAGGCCGTA
This sequence comes from Botryllus schlosseri, assembly GCA_000444245.1. Lineage (NCBI taxonomy): Eukaryota > Metazoa > Chordata > Ascidiacea > Stolidobranchia > Styelidae > Botryllus > Botryllus schlosseri. The sequence continues at coordinate 5,837 of ATSW01011205.1, forward strand.
TGAACAAGGTTTAGTAAAGGAAACCGTACAATATACAGTGACCTCGTCCCCCCGTGATTGTTTCGAAATATACCGTTCGCTCGGTAATGATGACGCAATGGTAAATACCCACGGACGAAAGCTAATTCTTGTGTCGCAAATGATGCTGCTCATATGTTATCAAGACTGTTATGCCATAGACTTAATGTAGTGTTTGGTTGAAGCATCACGCTGTGGAGTTCTTATTTAATCTGTCTACTATTACAAGTGAACGTCTGGTTTCGGCGTTATATAGTATTGCGGAACTCGGTACGGAACAACCAGTCTTGTAATGGAGGAGTACGATAAATTACTATTTCAAATAAACAGAGATTTCAAGGCATACTTGGCTGTCCGTGGGAAATACGTGACGTTCGGCAAATGGAGTCGTGTTGAACTGGGAGACATCTATATGTCATTTAAAAAAGAGCGACGATATGTCCAAATCGCGTACAGTACATTCCTTAAGGAGAGTTCACAGTCGTATCCGCCATTATTACGGTATGACAAGAGTGTAGTTCAATTTTTACCCGAAACGCCTACCGATACTCTTGCAAGCAACGCAGTCGCGAAGGAACAGCCGTCATGTGTTGGAGAAAGACGGATGTCGCAAACACGGGTCGAATCCCGAGTCGGTGCCACGACAAAAACTTATTCAACCAAAAACGAAAATGTGACTCATCATCAATCCGCTTCAACTAGTAAATCGAGATATCCTCAAATTCCCGAAAACCCTGTGAAATACAGCAGTTCACCTCCGTGGAGACAATCGCACAACGTAATTCAAACATCGGTCAAACGACAAGAAAACTGGAGGCGCATTCTGGATGATGCACCAACACGGTCGATGAGGCAAGTCAAGAGTAATAACTCCGATATGGTACATAGGAGTAAACCTAACATGCAGCAGAGGTACAGTGCAGCGAACCATGTTTTTGCCGGTGCGAATATTGTGCCTGGTCGCAAACCCGAATCAATGGCAGGCAGGCCAAATGAAAATCCATTACCGCACTACAATGTACCGCTAAAAATCGAGGAGCAGTATTTGAATAGTAGCCTGGAACTCAATCCACAACTTTCAACAGAACTGACGGCAATAAATTACGTTGAAAAATTTCATTTACTTCTTCACGTTGAAGAGCTCCACTACAAAAAAGAGATTGAAAGTTTCAATATGAATCCAGCCATTATGCAAAAAAAATGTGATGACAAAGGAGCTCTGTTACATCTGAATGTACCAGGATTAGCCGCAGGCAGACCTTCGTTGCTAGTTGGAGATAGTGTGTACGTCATGCTATTAGACAGCGACGGTCTTGAACGTGAGCCTACATACGAAGGCTTCGTTCACTGTATTGAGCAAAATTCAGTTGGGTTAGGATTCCACAAGCGACTAATCCAATCGTTTGATGACGATATGACTTTCAGTGTGCGATTCACTTTCAATCGACGGTCACTCCGGCTGATGCACGCCGCTCTGGACAACTTGGAACCACATCGCTTGGATGTGATGCTCTTTCCGAAAACATACCCCGAAACGCATACTCCAATGGGTGGGTTACGCATGAAGTCTCCACACATTGAATCGAACAAAGAACAGCGAACTGCCGTAGAAAATATTGTGCTTGGAAAGACACCTCCAATCTACATAATATTCGGGCCGCCCGGTACCGGTAAAACCGTCACGATGGTAGAATCCATATATCAAACGTACCGGCTGTTCGATTACAACATACTCGTTTGCGCGCTGTGTAACGACGCCTGCGATATGCTGGCATGTAAATTGAGCCAATGCATCAGTGACGAGGACCGGATGATCAGAATTTACGCGGCGTCGCGAAGTTGGAAAAAGGTCCCGGATGATCTAAAAGATTGCAAGACCATCACTATCAACTTCAGAAATGGTGATCTATATATGCCAGAAGATTATGAATTGGAAACATACCGAGTGATTATTTGCACTTTCGTAACCGCCGGACGCATTGGTTCGATGAATATGCCCAAGAATCACTTCAAACGCATATTCATTGACGAGTCAGGACAGGCGTTGGAGCCGGAATGCCTGATCGCTGTGTCCAAGATTTTAGCGGAAAATGGCAAGCTAATCATGGCAGGCGACCCTAAACAACTCGGTCCCATTGTGAAATCACCACTGGCAGCAACACATGGTCTTCAAATGTCTCTGCTGCAGAGATTGATGGACACCTGCCACATTTATCGCAAAGATAAAGCGACCGGCCGGTACAATCCACAGTGCGTAACAAAATTGGTGAACAATTATCGTTCTCACGAGGCCATCCTCAAGATATCCAATCAGCATTTTTACGACGGTGATTTGAGGGTGTGCGCGGACGCACGAACTCGCGGAAAAATGTGCGGTTGGGATAGGCTGCCGAACCCAGAATTTCCGATCATCTTTCACGGCATTGAAGGCAAGCAGACGCGTGACAAATCAAGTCCGTCCTATTACAACCTAGATGAGGCTGAAGTTGTGAAAAACTACGTCGACAAGCTAATGAAGTTAACGAAAGGCAATCGTAAATTAGAAAGCGCGGCTGATATCGGTATCGTCACTCCTTACCGCAAGCAATGTGAGAAAATTAAGAATGATCTCAAAAAATATATAGGCATCGACGTTGACAGTGTGGACGCCTTTCAAGGCCAAGAGCGCCCTGTGATTATCATCAGTACTGTGCGAAGCAGCCGAGCCCGTTTATCCGACGACGCGAGATTTCATCTCGGATTTTTATGCGACTTCAGGAGATTCAATGTGGCGCTGACAAGAGCTAAAAGTCTGTTGATTGTTGTGGGTAATCCTCGGCTTTTGAGTCTTGATATGCATTGGAAATCGTTGCTCATATATTGCATCAAAAACAACGCGTATCGCGGCGCGTCGTTTACCGCTGCCGACTTCAAAGGCGCCAGCGATATGGAGGACATTGAACGGTTGTTCAGCAAAATGAATTTGATTTCAGATCGCAAATGTACGGTTGTTGGTGATTTACAAACTCCCTTGACATCGTGGAGGACGAAGCAAAAGAAGCACAGTCATAAGACACAGCCTTACTCGACCAAAAATTAAATGAAAAATGGAAAAATGAGTGTCAGCAGTTAAGGCGTGTGTATATTATAAGTTATTCGTTTTACCGCAGCCGAATTATGATTCGTTATTGAAGTGATTTAAGTATGAATGATAGCCTATTCATGTATAGAATGATAGAGGTTGACTGCAAGTTTATGATGAACATGATGTGAGGACGAGATGATGAACATGATATCTTTTTTAATCATTGAAAATACTGATTTTCTTATATCCTATACCTATACCACATCGCACTGTGACGCCGTTGAATACAGCAATTTGCCTTTTATTTGAGGGTTTGTTTTCGAGCATGATTTGCCACCGGCAGTAGTGCGTCTTATGTAATTGAAATACATATCGAAATCGTGTTGCATAGCTTCCCTCTCCTAGACATGCATGAGCCACAGAATTCAGTGATAACTATGTGGTTCCCAACCAATGTTCCCTCTAATTTTTGACGAGTCTGCGCACGATCACCAACTTAATGCGCAGACCCCTGGACAACAGTGCGTAACGACTTAAAAAAAGTCATCACTTCTGATTTTTTGTGCGCAACGGAGATTTTCTGTGCGCAGAGACCGTTTCAGCACTGCGCATTTGCGCACGTGCGCAGCTTAGAAGGAACATTGTTCCCAACCCTCTTTTGCATTATATATACACCTTTTATTAAGATAATGACTAAGGGATTTNGTGAACCTCTGAAAGGTGCAGGTTCGTGGGAAAGGTTCTGTGTGAACGCGAACGTGAACCTCATGCGATGGCATATATTAATGTACACGATACCTAGCGGTGACTCATGCCACAATGCTGAAGTACATATTGCTATACATTATATCTTCTGTCGCTTTGCCGACAATTTCGACGAGAACTTGCTAGGGAATATAAGCTTAAACGCCTTAACGGTATAAGCCAGACCGGACAATGTATTTGCCGTCTGAATATTGCTACGTTGATATTGAGAACGGTATAAAACGGGTTTCTATACTTGCTACCGATATGACCCCATTAACTAGTTATGTAGAAGTAGCCAACACCCCAATCGCACGGATTTGTTTTTTTATGATACAATAAACAGATGAAATCAAGATTGAACCCGTGCGCCTGTTAGAATTTTATTGACATCAGACAACGATATCAATTTCATTGATTGGTTGAATAAGAATCATTCGCGGGCTACCTACCTGTAGCGTATTTCGCTATTTTGATGTTGTGTGATTGCGTGTCAAGCTCACAGCAAAGAGCCACTTCGAGCAAACTTTTTTAAAACGAAGCAAGTAAAATTTTCGAGATTGTGAAGGTACATGCTCGTCTAGTTTGGATTATTTTATGCTGCCAGCGCCATGCATATAGTAGCCCGCAGTTAAAATGCACTAAATTTCAACCAAAGATGTTATGATAAAGTGAAAATAGTAATGTATGAATAAGGTTCACAGTGCAGAACGTACCAAGGTTCGTTTGTGAACGTGAACCTTTAAATTTCGGAGGTTCGCACAGAGAACGCGAACGTGAATCTCACATTCACTTCACACCATCNCTAATAACGACTGAATTTACCTACATGTTTGTTTACGCGTGATAAGCAGTTTAGTGCTTCTCGACCGGGGTCCGCGAAGCATTTTCAGGGGGTGGGCGAAACCACAAAATTTGCAAAATGGTTGATACCCTAATCTGTAAGCTATTTTCTCTAGTTAGTGAAATCACGAGGAGTTTTCGCTTCATAACTACTAAGACTTCAGGACTCACATAAACAGAATGACCGTCTGTGATGAAATATTGTACTGTGCAAACTCATTTTAATTGCCAAATTGTCAACAACCTACTGATACAAGCATATTGCTGTTTAGAGATGTATTGTTGGGGTTTTGGAAGCAATTTGTTTGCAAATATTTATTTTCCACTGTGATATAACCGCTATTCCAGAATAACTGCAAGATGGGCTGCTCGATAGAAATGGCTAGGCGTTATATATTCATTAAAAATCTGCTTTTCAATTTTGGTACCATATCGGTTACGATCATACCCAAGGGTTCGCCACCACCTATATATTTGTTGAAATGGATTTTCCACATTCGTTCTTATCAAATCGACGGCGCGGATTTTCAAGACACGACCGTGTATTTCAAAAAAATGCAGCTACAGAATTCGCTTTCAAATAATAGTAAATTTCTACATAAATAGTATGATGTTATTTAAAAAAATGCATTTTGTGGCTGTTTGTCCCTAGCCAACAGTTAATAGTTGCAGAAGACAGATATCAGTGGAAATAAATCTTGAAGGGGGGTCTGCGGGGGTCNGTGAAGGTCCAAAAGGGGTCCGCGAAGACAACAGGCTGAGAACCACTGAAGTAGTTAATGGAAACAAAACGGCAATTGCGAAAAATTTATTCATCTAATCGTTGAATTTTAATGTGACGTTTGCCATTGCGTTTGGGCGACAAGCCGTTCAAGGTATGGCTCNACCGTAGTTAATCCGTTGCGAATGTCGGTCGGCTTCAACGTTGAGACGGAGTTAAACCCGCTAGAGGCCAACCTGCCACACGCCAAACGCCGCCCTGCGGCTGAGTCTCTGCGTGGCGTATGGCGTGTGAACGGGTTTTTGTTTGTTTTGTGGTATTCATGGCGTTTGTCGACTACTATGGCCATTTACACATATTTTTCATTATTTTCCGTAACTGCCGACTTATAGCACGGTGTGAACGGGCTGAAAGTAGGGATGGTGTGAACGTGAGGTTCACGTTCGCGTTCTGTGTGTGAACCTCGGAAATTTAGAGGTTCGCGTTCACAAGAGAACCTTGGTAGGTTCTGNACTGTGAACCTTTTGGTAAATTGTAATTTTCACTNCATTATAAGANCTTNGGCTCAAATTTATTGCATTTCAACTGCGGGNCACTCCATATGCATGGTGCTGGCAGCATAANAAATCAACGCTNAACGAGCATGCANCATGCACCTCGACAACCTTAAAAGTTTTANTTGCTTTGTNGCAAAAATTTTCTCGNAANAACCAGCTTTCCGTTTGTGAATANTTAGTGACTCTCTGCTNTGAGCTTGACCCGCAATCANACAACATCACGAGCGATATATACGTAGTCAGCGAATGATGCTTATTCAACCAATCAATGACATTGATATCGTNTTCTGATGTAAAAAATCGANCGGGCGTACGGGGTCAATCTNGACTTCATATCTTTACTGNATCATTAAAACCAAATNCNTGCGATTAAGGTGCTNGCTACTGCTNNATAACTTGTTGTTGTTTNTGGTATCGGTAGCGAGTATAGAAACCCGTTNTACACTCTGCTTGCTCAATATCAATGTAGCAATACTNAGANTCCGAACACATTGTCCGGTCTGGCTAAGACCGTTAAGGCGTAAGCTTATATTTCTTGGTAAGTCCTCGTCGAAATTGTTGGCAAAGCGACGGAATGTATTGATTTTATGCNATTATTATATCCTTTGATTACCGCGGTTGATACATTTAGCGACGTTTAAAACGCCAATATGTACTTCAGCATTGTGGCATTATGTGGACCGAGTCTTCGCTAGGTCTCGTGTACATTAATATAGGTTATCACTTCATTGGAAGATAGGGTTGGAATTAGCAATATGACGTCACGTGACGTCACGAGGTTCACGTTCGTGTTCACACAGAACCTTTCAAAAAGGTTCGCGTTCACACGAACCTGAACCTTTCAGAGGTTCACACCATCCCTAGCTGAAAGGCAGACAGGCGGCTGAATTGCTGCATGGCGTTTGGCGTGTGAACGGGTTGAAACGCAGACTGGCGGCTGCATTGCTACATGGTGTTTGGCGTCCAGCATTACACGACGCCGTACAGCAACATGACGTTTGGCGCAGACATGCCATTCCTGTGTTTTTCATCCAGATTTTGTGTTTTTCCAGCATCCCCTGAGTTTCTAGGTGTTTGTCTTTAAAATCTGGGCTTTTTCAACATCACGTTCGTCAGGTCAATTTTAGGCTCCAAAATTAGATATTAGATTAGTAAGATGAGAACGTCGTAAAAGCACGTACTTCAGTTCACCATTGTCGATGGATTTAGGTGTTACTGTAGCGGTACAGTCTTGAGAGACTCTTTCACTACTGAAGTGAGCGGGCTGCGATGCGATGGACTTTCATTGAATACTGACTGCCATGTCGCAAAAAGCTAGTTCATAGTAGGGCAACTCATTGCAACTGTTGTCTTACAATTGAAAACGATTTAAGACTTTAATGCTAGTATGTAGTAGTTGAATAGTATGCACATTGCATACGGGTTGACCACGTCTTTTCCCGACTAAAATATCATATTGTTTTCTGAACTTGCAACGGGGACGATCAGAGAGAGACAGTTGGACACCTCCAACAATTTGGTCAGAGGGGTCGTTTATCAGCACATTCGAATATACCCTGCAAATACCCGAAAATCACCATCAGAGATGGGTAATGGCATTATTTTGAGTATTGGCGCCGCGCACCTATTGTGAGGAAAACAACATATTTTTGTGGGATTTGCGAGCCAAATTTATTGTATGAACTGTAGGAATTTAAACATCGAGGACTAACACTGTCTTTTATGACCGTAATCGGCGGTCAGTTTCCAGTTTCACAGCTACCGCATAGAAATTTGAGTGAGTATTATAGGATCTGTTTTTTTTCTGGGTTTATTAAGCGTCAACATTTGGGATTTTACGAAATATCCCTCCCAGTGGCATCCCTGGTTTGGCGAAAGTATTTTCAGACGCCGTGTCGTGTAGAGGTATAGGTAGCCAGTTGCACGGCGTCTGGTGTATATGATTTGATTAATAGGCAAAGTTGCTTATCGAGATGGCATAGCCGACGTCTATCCATACGACAAACGGCGATATTTAGGCTACAAATCCGATACAGACCGTGGCGTCTTGATATCAGATGTATCCGACGCCAAACATTGACATGTAGTGTATTATATACATATACATTAGATCAGGGGTGGGCAAAGTTTTGAGCTCGCGGGCCGCATTCAACATCTGAATCCATTCGCGGGCCGCACTATATAAAATTGGGATTATAAACCAAAACGCAATATTGATATTTGATTATATAGTGAGGACATGGAGATAATATGTGCTTATTTAAAACAAGCCAAACCTTGCTTTGATGATATCGTACACGCATCAGAAACATATAGTGGCGAGATTTCATAGGCTATGGCGGACCTCGATAACCAATTTGTCAAAACTATAGAGATGAAAGTCGGTTGGTCTGATTCTTAGAACAGGATTGAAATTGAAATCTGTGAGCAGCGATCTGTTCATAGATTTACTAATTCCACTTTTGATTCAGTTCCAGGACACAATACTGACAGCATCATAATCATATTAGCTTCAAACAGGCTTCTACTATGTGCAGATAAAATATAAATAGCCCCTTTCTACACATACAGGCAACGAATCTACCTAAGACACGCCAATGCACATATGCACATCACTGAAATAATTGAAAATGGAGTGGCCAATCTGAAATTTCACTGGTGATCCAAATTATATCAATCTCGTTGCAGCTATCTCACTGTGATATTAAGTATTTACCTTAGATCAGTGGCTCTCAAACTTTGTAAGACACCCCCCTTATGATGATGAAAGATTTCGCGCCCCCTTATCGTCATATCACGAAACGCAACCAGGAT
>ATSW01011206.1:0-14392 GCA_000444245.1 Botryllus schlosseri
GCTGGGCTCAGGGGGGCGTAAGGGGGCGCTGAAGAAAAATGGCTTCGCCGTAGATTATGTGGTAGTAGGACATATCCTTAATGAGTATTAAGAACAAATTAACATCCAACAAAACATGTCAAATCCCGAAATTTTTGGTCGCGCTGCGTGACGATGTTTGCTACATATGTTTTCACAAATTTAGCGGGTTATTATAATTCATATAAAACGAATTGCGCGTACTTTAAGATCGCCAATTAAATCGTCAAAATATTTCTTCATTGTATGATAAAGGATGATACTAGCTCGTGTTGTGGTTCACAACCTCAGATGAACGTTATATAATATGAGTTGCTTTGTCTGGAATACATTCATGTTAAAATTATTAACTGGGTACAGTCCTAGATTCAATGTGAGCAGATATATGCATCCAATTCTCCGTTGACTTACTAATAGTTACACAAATCACTAAGACAAAATCCAATACCAATAATTTTCCCGTATTGCCTATTCGCCGATGTGAATTCGGGAGGGTTCGAACCACAGGGTATGAGACTGCGCCAGATTGTTGAAATAACAACCTCGATTTGACCCTGAATATACCACACGCAAATATTATATTGTTTATTATAGTCGAATGGTGCTCGTGCGCGATTGAAGCGCGAAATATTTCCAATACCAAAGTCCCAAAAAGGCCGACTGAACTCTGACCTCTTACCAAGACCGAAACTGCTGCAACCCAAACCCCCAACCGGTTAGCTCGAAGTGTGCCCTAAAATATTTCGGTGAATGAACATAAATTAAACATCATGATTTTACGACTCCCCCACGGAAGAATACGCATAATTAGAGAAAATAGAAATAAACATTTCAACTTCGGCCATTACCACGCCACGATGCACAAAGGCATTTGAAGTTCCAGTGAATATGGGACTCCGAGAAGTGTGTCAAAAGATCGTCAGCAAGAAAACCTTAGCTGAAGAGGATTGCCATTATGTTGAGCGTAAACTTCGATGTATATAAGTCTAATTGTCCATAGGTGCTTAAATCGCTCGTGCCGAATTATCATGTCGNCGCAAACNGCTCCCNACAGGACAAANAACATCCNTCNGAGAAAATTATTTGCCAGTGACGNAATACCAATTTTGAATCANGTGCTTACTTCANTTTAATACGTTTATGCGTTTCAATAACTTTTGACTATATAGCGGACAAGAGGTAACAAAATAACATGTAACGATTTAATTGTACCAACNNGCACGCCCAAATATGTTCAANTATTAATTACGTGGCCTTCATTTTCCAATGCNACAGCTCACTCNGCGCTACTGGTNAATCTGATTACGTGGGCTGAGAGAATANAAAGTTTATAGTGACATATATATGNAATTACAACCTATTTCATTCATGCATTATNGAAAATTTTGGCTCCTAGGGCAACCAGGCCANATAAACTTTGCTGACCATCGAAATCACGCGACGGGGTTCTTGGTGGCCAANCCCTCTCATGAGTTTGGTTTNTCACGCTATGGGTGCCCNAGACAATCGTTTTTNGANGNGCTGACNNNGTCTCCCACTGTCTTTATTACAGTCCTTACAATATGAGGTGGGGGGCGCTGGAGCACGATAATTTTTGAAAGGGGGCGCTGGAGGAAAAAAGGTTAAGAACCACTGGTCTACATATTCACCGAGACACATGCGCAATTACCGTTACCAGTTAACTGCTCTGGAATGTAGGCTATATATCGAAAATTATATTGCGTGTTGTTCACAAAACCATATTTTTACCTATGGATGGCCAATGATGGGGTCACAAACGCATCCAGCACGACTAGTTTGACGGGAAAAAACGCTTTCGCAAAATTTTGAGCGTTACTGGTATCGGTTCACAATATGTTTTATGTTGCAGTTATAGGCGATTGTCATGCGTACTGGTGTGGTTGTGTGTCTTGTGTAGTCAAACCAGCAAATAGCTGCCCTGTGATGACAAAAGTGCTAGGTAGTGGGGAACAGGACCGTAACTACCGCACCCCAGCCCCCTCCCGATTTAATATTGCCGAATATCTGATTATTGGGTACCCTTCCCTCACGAAAAATACGTAGAATTTTTAGAAATGGAGACTTCGGCGTCGGCCATTACTACGCCACGATGCACTAAGGCATATGAAGTTATAGGCCATGTAACATGCAACTCCGAGAAGTGTGCCAGGACGAGCAGCAGCGAGAAGACCTTGGCCGAGAAGGAATGCCCTTCTGGTGACCCCAAACTTTGATATATGTACAATATACATTTCATATATGTTTAATTGGCTAAATGGCTGGCGCTGAATGTTCCTGTCCTGGCGATCTGAACCCCACAGGATAAATGCCATCTCGCAGGGAAAAATTATTTGCCAGTAAAGCAATACCAATTTGAAATCGTGTGTACCTTTTAGCTTTGGCGATTTCCATATATTTTGACATAGCAGACACAGGAGGTCACGAAATAGCACGATGTATCGGAATCAATATACCAACGGGTCCACCCGAAGATGTTCAATTCTTATTTAGGGTCCTACCTTTCCCAACACACCTCACTCAGCTCTACCAGCAAATCTGATTACGTGAGCAGAGAGGGGATAAAAAATTGATGGCAAAATATATGCAATTCCCGATCATATTGGCCGATTCAAACACGAATTATATAAATTTTTCGCGATTCGCGCGTTTAGTCGAAATAAGGCGACGCACTAAACTGTAGACCCAATGTGGCTGATTAAGTTGCAGGGAAAAAGCGTACAGGCTCGGCTGGATTGAGGGGTTCTGGGGGCCCAAGACCAACGTTCTTTTTGGCGGGGCTGACAAAGTGCTATTACGGTCATGGTGAGGAATGAAGGCTCGGAATAAATCTGAAGTGGGGAATGAAGACAAAAAGGTTGGGAACCACTGGTATAAAGTGATCCGGAATTGCGGTTACTTTGAAGTCTAGTTTATTCATGCACCGTGCTAACTTAATTTAAGTACGTCGTGTGAGGTGTGAGTAGCCTAATCCAGATTAAAATTATAGACAATATAGCAAATTATGCCTTAGCAATTAAAGTTACAATTCAATGTTTCCATATTCAAGTTCAAATATGGTTTGTTGCCACGTCTGCGCTTTAAACTGTTACGTTTCCAAATCCCAATTCGTAAAATAATGCTATCTCTGCACGTGATGGCGTTCATCCCCATCCTCACTCACAAACGATCTTATATTAAAGTAATGAAAGATGCCGCTGAAGGCAGACATTTCAACAAGATTTGGAGCACTAAATATTACATATGTATAAATCGAGTCTCACCAGAAATCATAATCAAATTATTTCATTTATTATTTATTTATGACTGAGTACTCGAACCAATTGTCAAACGCTACGCACCTACGTCCTAAGCAGTGGTGGCCCTACGATTGGTGGGGCCCTGGACGAGACTTCCGGGGGAGGGGGAGGGCTACAAGTATGTAATCGCAGCTTCTGGGGGGCTCCGCCCCCAGACTCCCTTTCGCCTACCAACTTAACAGGCATGCAGAGACTTCATGATTGTCGTGATATGGAATTTTAATGACAAATGCGGTCATTTTATGATCGACTTATCTGAACGGAATCATCTTCTTGATTGGTGCAAGGATTTCCACGTCTATTCGCTACAAACCCCCTGAAAAGCGATAAAACCAAAGAGAGGGGGCTTCGACCAGGGGGGGGGGCGCCCACCTTGCCCACCCCAAAAGCCACCACTTGTCCTAAGCCATATGCTAATTCACCGAGTAGGCTACTTTTTACCACTACGTCGAAGTGAATATTTTAACAGTGCAATAAGAAATTTTAAGATTGACTTGGTTCCTGAAATGACGTTGCACATTTCTTTGACAACTGTTACATCTCACTGAGTATTCGTCAACACTAGAATTAATCGAAGGCATATCCTGGTTATTTAGGCTTACCATACGTCCTCTTTTAAGAGGATTTCTCCTCTTTTTTGACTTTTTTGAAAGTGTCCTCGGAGGACGCATTTTTGTCCTCTTTTTTGAAAATTTAGGTCGGATTTAGAGCAAATTGCGAGTGATATGCCGCAAATTAGCACAGAAGTGACGCTCCGGCGGATATTTCGGAGTGAAAAACGGTGAATTTAGCTCTGAGCGAAAAGATTTTTTTTTAGTCAACCGATCACAAAGTGGGAAAAATTCACCGGTTTTTGGGAATTCTACTCCGGTTTTGCATCTTGCAAATTTCTGAAAAAGTGTCCTCTTTTTACATTTTCAAAATATGGTAAGCCTATGGTTATTAGCACTAATTTGTCGAAATGATGACAATCACGGGTATCGCTAAAATATGCTTGCCACAACTTGCGAACACTTAATTCTGACCTGTGCATTTTTGAGGGGAGAAATTTATGTAATCGCCATACTGATTTGGGAACTTTGATGGTATTTAGTAGGGATGGTGTGCACCTCTGAAAGGTTCAGGCTCGTAAGAACGCGAACCTTTTTGAAAGGTTCTGTGTGAACGCGAAAGTGAACCTCACGACGTCACGTGACGTCATATTGCTAATTCCAACCCTACATTTCAGTGAAGTGATGGTCAATAGCTATGTTAATGTAGCCCAGGGGTTCTCAACCCGCGGCCCGCGGGCCACATGCGGCCCGCAGACGCTTATTTTGCGGCCCGCGACATCTTTCATTATGAACGCAATTACTACTGGCACAGTATTGTTGCATATTAATTTAGATACTTAGCTCTCTTATCGCACCGTCTCTGTATCGCTTGATTATACTGATTCTTTAAAGTGTTCTGGTGTCTTCATATATGGTCGAGTATAGATTCTTATTGTTTTGCGTCGTTATTCGGACAGTTTCATCTGGAGTTATACATATCGCCTGATCTTAGAAAAAGCGTTGCTAGCTAGCTGGTGCAAAGCCCAGCAATCCATATTTTGAGGCATTGGTAAAATTGCCCATTACGTTACAGACGCATGGTTCAAAATTACTTGGAATATCGCTAAACCCAAGAAATCTGCTAGAACAGGTGTGTTTTCAACAAAACTTTACTATACTGTGTAAATCTTCGCTGTTTCCGGAATTTAGCAGCAAGGAAAACGACACCTGACAAATTTCGACCCTACACTTGTCTGATTCAACCGTGACCAGAAGAGAATTAGCAATGTCAGTCGATATTTTGCTGCATATTCTGAAACACGTTGCCGCGTAGATTACTTTAGCGTAGCATTGTACCAATCCAAGGACATTACAACGCTAATTATAAGGGAGTATTTTGTCGGAGTGAACATATTTGCAAAAATAATGCTGGCCTGGAGAGAGTGAGCCAGCAAAAAACATCAACTTTACAAAGTAGACTTCTGTCACTATTGGTGCAGGGCTCCAGCCATGGGATGAAAGAAGGGTTGATTAGTTTGGTCAGAAATTACCCCGAACATTAGACTTCTTCTCGTATCACTGAGATCTCAAAGTGACAATGGCCTCTGTAACGAAAAATCTATACTTCCTCGCTCACGCATTGAAACAGACAGTTCAGTTCTCTCTGATGCAAGGGTTTGAAGGTGCACACTGCAGATACCGACTTGGGAACGAATGCAATGCATGCTCCATGAAGGCGTCTACTTGTGCCGCCGGAAAATGACATAATCTCACTAGAAACAGCAACTAAAAACTTACGAACGCTGTCCATTAATGCTGTAGAATGCATAAAAATGTACTAAATGCCCTTATACGATTGGTAAATAGGCTACATAAGCCTAAATTTAATAGTAGTCCACAAATACACGGTAATAATGTTCTGCGGCCCGCAGAGGTTTTTGCTGTTAAAATGCGGCCCGTTATACAAGGAAAGTTGAGAACCCCTGATGTAGCCTACTGTACAGTGTACAGGTACACGTTACCTAGCGACGACTCCGACCACTTAATGTCACAATGCTGAAGTACATATTGACGCTTTAAACGTCGCCAAATGTATCGACTGGGGCAATCAAGGGATTTAATAATCCCATAAAATCAATATCTTTCATCGCTATTACCAACAATTTCGACGAGTACTTGCAAGGGAACATAAACTTACGCCTCGGTCTAGGCCAAACCGGACAATGTATTAGGCGTCTGAGTAATTTAGGGGTGTTGTTCAAAATGAAAATTTTCTCAAATTGTACTGGCCACTTGATAAAATTGTTAAGTTACCTAATTTAAGCCTACACACCAAATTTGGTTCAATTCCCAGCAGTACCCGCATTGCCCCATGAAAGTGTTAAGTTGTCTATAGAAACGATGTTTTACAAGTTTGACCCAATTCCAACCAGTGATGCGGACTTATTGCCGTCGAAAAATTTGGATTCGAATAAAATAGTATTTACGGTGGGCACAACAATAATAAACAATTAAAGAATTGGCCACCGTAAATACTATTTTATTCAAATCCAAATTTTTCGACGACTATAACTCCGCTTCCACTGGTTGGAATTGAGTCAAATTTGGTGAAAATCGTTTCTATAGACATCCTAACATTTTGATGGGGTGAACAGAAAATTTTGAAATTTGTTTTTAATAATTTTTATATAATAAATAGAAACTTTTTTCTCCTGTAGCAATGCGGCTTTTGGTTGGAATTGAACCAAATTTGGTGTTTAGGTTAAATTAGGTAACCTAACAATTTTATCAAGTAGCCAGTACAATTTGAGAAAAAAAGTCATTTTTGAACACCCCTACTGAGTCTTGCTACGTTGATATTGAGCAGAGTGTAAAACGGGTTTCTATACTTGCTACCGATGTTAATCCTTTAACAAGTTATACAGCAGTAGCCAACACCCCAATCGCACGGATTTGGTTTTATTATACAGTAAACATATGAAATCAAGATTGACCCTGTACGCCTGCTAGATTTTTTACATCAGACAACGATATCAATTTCATTGATTGGTTGAATAAGCATCATTCGCTGACTATCTACTTGTAGTATATTCGCTCTTGATGCTGTGTGATTGCGCGTCAAGCTCACAGGAGAGAGTCACTGAATATTCACTACAGGGATATCTAGAAACTAGATATCCCTGATTCACTATAACGGAAAGCTGGATATTTCAAGCAAACCTTTGTAACAGAGCAAGTAACATTTTTGAGATTGTCAAGGTGCTTGCCCGTTTAGTGTTGAATTTTTATGCTGCCAGCGCCATGCATAGAGTGGCCCGCAGTTGAAATGCAATAAATTTCAACTAAAGATGTTATAATAAAGTGAAAATGTAATATATGAAAAAGGTTCACAGTGCAGAACCTACTAAGTTTCGTTTGTGAACGTGAACCTATAAATTTCTGAGGTTCACACACAGAACGCGAACGTGAACGTCGTGAACCTCGCGTTCGCACCATCCCCAGTATAGAGACCACATAACAATGCGTGTGTCGAACAATGGTGCTGTCCCTTTGAAACCATTTCAGCTGCATACACATCCAGAAAAACGTGACAAGGATACCGAATGAAACTCCGTTATTATATATTTTCTGGCGCGGGAATCTGGATTGCGATAAATGAATATGTATATGATGTATATATTCTGAAGGTATGAGAGTGGCCTATTTGGCGGGTGCAACCATGTTTATTTCCGAGACGTTTGCACTGAGTGTAAATAGTGCGGAAACAGAGTCGGGGCGCATCGATATCATATTATTGTTAGTACCTTCCCGTGTAGTAGCCTATCTCTCTGAAAAGGTAGCAACGACCACAACGAGTGGAAATAGTCAAATGTTGTTAACTCAAGTCCAAATGTACTGGGAGAATGCTGGAAAAGCGCTGGGAAAATTTACGAGGGGCAAAATTTTATCGACATCTCATATACAGTGGGACGCAGTGAGTAGGCCTATATATGAGTTCACAATTAACCAGCAGGAAATTTGGAGGGGCAAAGGCGCCAGTGGTTTGTCGGTGGCTACGCTAGTGCGTATCGGTACTTCCAGCAAGAGAAACGGAGTCGTTGAGAAATTCATGGTGCAGCGATAATTAGTACATGAGTCACTCGCCGTTAATATTGCGTTATATCGTCTCGCAATTCTGGTGACGGATCCACTTTTACATTCATTGCAGCGTTACAGTACTTCTGTTTATGAGGCTATGTTATCGCACTTTTCATTGCGTAGGAAATTTTCACAGGTATTGCAATTTAAGATATTCATAAGTTACAGGTGAGCTGCGATTAATCGTGTATCACATTTTGGGAACCAATTGTCATTGTAGTTTGTGCATAAAATATTCATAAGTTACAGGAGAGCTGCGGTTAATCGTGTATCACATTTTGGGAACCAATTGTCAATATCGTTTGTGCATTATAATTCAAACGAGCTTGCTGCATTTATTCGTTTTTGAAGTTGTTTTATGTAAATAAAATCTACAGGGGTCGACAACCTATGACTGGAGAGTTATATACGGCTCTTTTATGTGTAAGATATGGCTTTTTGCCAAATTTCTATTTTTGTACTAAATTGATAAAAGTTGCAGCAACTTGTAGTAAATTGTCATCGCTGCGAGAACAATTATTCTCGTGGCAGTATATACAAATTATACATGTCTTTTAGAGGCCAAGAAAATTGCATATTCGGGGTTAGGGAGTCGGAACCCCCCTTTTCAGAATCCTAAAATTTAGTTTGTCGCGCCGGCAACCAATACCACTCGTGAATTCGGCCTACCCGCCGCAAGATCTTTGAGTGCACGATGCGTTGATTGATCATAGAGAATAGCAGACATGGCGACGCCTGTATGGCAATGCAGTTTCCAAATACACATTGTCTTCCTGATCTGGATTCAAACATTTACATACATTTAAACAGTGCTTTAAGCAAAGGCCTTAAAAAATTGCTTTTTTCAAATTTTATAATTATGCCATAAGCGTGTAAATAGTAAATACGTTCCGAAAATGAGCCTACGGACGATTGCCACCCGATCTAGCCGACGTTTATGATATGGGATGGTTGGAACCCGCGAAATAGTCGGTTCAACAGCTATAGCACGTAGGTATAGATCATTGGTACGGAATGCATGTTCTGATGTTCTGATGATGATCGCCGACCGTAAAAATGCTGCATGACGATCCAGTCCTGGTTAAAGATATTTTTGGTTCGTATGTGACTGAGGTTGGAAGCCTATTTCGTAAGAGGACCCTAAATTTCAAATTGTCAGTATTCGTAACGTCATTGTTATTGTTTGTTTGTTTTGCGGTATTCATGGTGTTTGTCGACTACTACGGTCATTTACACCAAGCCGATATTCTTCATTATTTTCCATAACTGCCGACTTACAGCACGGCCCACCTCTAGGCTTCTTGTAAGACACCGCTTACGCAGATGAGGTGGCGACGAGGAGGCTAGGTAAACCTCCAGCACTTAGATATCGGAATTCTGAAGTCGACCTCGGTCTGACTCGAACCCGCACCCATTGGTGTTGCAGCCACGGATTATACCACTGCGCGATCTCGCCGCAACGTCATTGTTTAAAAAAAAAAAACTGTTTTAAGCATGTTTGTTTTAGATTGAATTTTGTTTTAAACGCAACCCTAACTGTGCCACTTTTGAGAGTGAGAGTCCTTTGTACATTAAAGATTCTCTGATGTTTTTTCGCCAAAATGATTAAATAAATATAGGCCTGCATGTATTTGACAGCTATAAAATTAAAACGGCAGAATATTTCTTCATCGTATCAATAAGGATGATACTGATTACTGTTGTGACCCACAGCCTTGCATGAGATTTGGATTCATGTTAAACTCAATACAATTAACTTGCCGCTTTGCCAATCGCAGAGGTGAATTAGGGTTGTGTACATCAGGCCCGACCCAGATGTTGTGATATATATATATATCGACTTTTCCATTAGATAAAATAAAAAAGGGCAAAGATGTTGTGAGCCCGTACCCGATGGTTGTTATAACAATTTTGATTCGATCCCGTATATCAGTGGTTCCCAACCTTTTTCGACTCATCGCCCCCTTTTCAAACTCCAGACCGATCATCGCCCCCCAAATATTGGGAACCGAAAAATGGGCATACAGACTGAAATCACAGGCGAGTTGACTAAGAAAAAACGTCAAGTTTTCATCTCGACCTCGAAATTACACTTTTCCAGCTAAATTTTGGTGATTTGACTAACAAAAAAGGTGATTTCTCCGACTTGATTCCAAAAGGACCGTAACAGCACTTCGTCAGCCCCCCCTTATACGTTGGTCTTGACCCTCCTCCATAGGGCGATAAAGCAAACTTCTGCACCCCTCAGACCCAACTACCCCGATACCTCTTTGCCGCAACTTCTCAGCACAAATTTTTGGACTCTTTAGATAGTCGGCTTACTTCGCGCGAAGCGCGAAAAATTTCTATCATTCATGATTGAATCGGTCAATATGGTCGGGAATTGCATATATATTGCTGTCAATTTTTTATCCAGATTTACCGGTAAAGCTGAGTGAGGTGTCTTGGAAAATGTAGGGCCCGTAAATATTAATTGAACAATGAACATATTCGGACGGACCCGTGGGTATAATGACTTCGTTACGTAATGACATTTCGTGGCCTGTCTGTTATGTCAAAAGATATTCAAATCGCCCATATATACGTACTAAACTAAAAGACGCACACGATTTCAAATTGGTATTTCTGCACTGGCAATTAATTTTTCTCTGCGAGATGGCATTTTTTGTGGGGATTTGATTGCCAGGACAGAAACATTTGGCGCCAGCCGTTTAGCCGCCCATGGACAATTAAATATATATATGTATATAGTATATATATCGAAGTCGGTCAGCATAAAGGCAGTCCTTTTCCGCCGAGGTTTTCTCATTCTGGCACACTTCTCGGAGTCGCATGTTACATGGCCTGAAACTTTATATGTCTTGGTGCGATAATGGCTGACGCCGAGATGCCCATTTCTATAACTCATGCGTATTATTTCTTGGAGGAAGAGTAACCAATAAGCAATAAATATGCGACCACGAAATGGCGCGCAGCGCGAATTTTTTTGGAAAAAGTTGCCTTAATTTCCAAAATAATACTTTATAATTTATTTAATGTTAATTCTCGAAAAAACTGTGGGCCCCCAGCCCAATTGAGGGTTTGGGTGTGGCAGTTATGTTCATGAACGCCAATATAACCATTTCAACGCGCAATCGCCCCCCTATCGCCCCCTTCGTCCATTTTCGCCCCCCTATCGCCCCCTTGGCTATTTCGCCCCCCTGGACCGACAAATCGCCCCATGGGGGGCGATATCGCCCACGTTGGGAACCACTGCCGTATATAGTACATGTAATTGTTATATCGTTAATATGTCGAGATGTCCTCGCGCGCGAGTCAAGCGCGAAAGATTTCCAATATTTAAGTCCCAACCTGACAAGACTGACCGGACCTAGTCCTCTTACCCATTGGATTTTACTGCAGTACTTGAATAGAGTGGGAGCCAGATCCAGGTAATTTTTGAAAAAAAAGGCGCTGGAGGAGAAAAAGGTCAAGAACCACTGGCCTATATGTTTATTGTTCATTTTGAAGCATTTTACATCATTCAGGGACAAATCTATACGGAGATAAAATCTATATTTCGAATGTATGTGACTCAACAGACTGCAGAACGAATAACGTAGGAATCTTAACGTACGGCGCCACTCCAAAATGTCTTTGTAGCGTAAGTCGGTAATTTAATAGATTTTGACGGAAGATCTCCATCTAATTAAATATCATCCGACCAAATGTATAGCAGTTATAGCTTATAATATTTGCAGCTGATTGCAATTCCCGTGGAGATAGCGTATTTTCGGTAGAAGGTATCTATTGCGGTTTAGTAGCGTCGAGAAAATTTTAATAGCGAGACGCTTCTGTCACAAAAGCGGGCTCATCAACGTAAAAGGAGTCGCTTAATTCCCCATAATAGTGACACGGCGGAGATTTAATCACCGCCATCACTGATGCTTGTGTAAGAATAAAACGCACGGGATTAGGAGTAATTAGGAATGCGGACGGACATTGATTCCGGATTTGCTTTCATGGTAAGTAAGAAACGCTATTTCTGATGACAGTGTGAAAGTAAGCTGGAATACTATGTTATTACGTGATGTTAAGGTTGTCAGCAAGAGACGTTCTGTTACTGATATATAATGAGCCGTTAATAAAGCAATAGGCGCAGTTGATAGGTACAAATAACCATTTGCCGTTCACGATGGGATTTTCCCGCTTCGAAACTCTGATGCTTTGTTCGGACTCGTCCAGGGGGATGTTTTGCAAGCTGGTGCGCTTTTCTGAAGTATATCGATGCTGCACATTATCTATACTGACGATGAGCCTATCAAAGCCGACTCTTGAAACGTGACTTCCATGTTCTAGTTGTTGTCAGCGGTAGCAATAATTTCCATTACATTCAGTTGGAAGTGACAGCCGATCAAACTATAGTTACACAGTTACATTGCCCTATTACGGACGGAAACGTACCGTGGAAATGATATCGAACCTTCTAATGAGCAAGTAAACGACTTGCATCGGATTAATCTCACTATATATGCAGATTTGGAAAATAATATACATTCAAATATTTTCAGTACCGTATTATATCATAGACGATAGATTGTGCTATTGCTAGGATCAAGTCGCAGGTCTGGAAACGCCCATAATATTCAGGGAACTAGACAATTAGTATAAGAAAGTTTAGGACTCCCCGTGTCGTGTTTCCTCATGGTTATCTGGTTACCGGTTCATCTAGGACCGTGTAACTAGGTATCTAACTAGGTGCAATGGGTCGCTTATTCGCGGGCATGTGAGTGACAATTGGCAGTGGCAAAGAATTCTAGTTCAGTTAGATTCAAGCTCAGTTCAGTTCAATTTCAGAACTGAAGCACGTCAAATATATCCGCCAACAACTTACATACTAGTGGATAGTACGTTATGACACAATCGATGAAAATAACTGGTCCTGGTGAACATTTGTCACGTCTTTACTGTCGTAGCTCGATGCGTCGCACTATCTCGCTTGTTCAGTCTATCCTGCTTATGGTATAGTCATTGTGAACTTAAAAATTGGTAACCGTCCATTTATAAAGCATCAATATAATCAATATATTTGGAAAATGATCGAGTACGATTACGATTACCATTGATTTTTTAAAAAGGAATCGATAACGATAATGATTGTTAGAAAATGCTGTAAGCTTCGTAATAGATTCAAAATGACAATTAACCTACACGTGTGCAGTTTTTAACTCAGAAATAAAGTATTTAGTTTACGATGGATGGCTTGATTTCGTCAAATAGAAGCAGGAATATTCTGGGAAGTGTGGCTCCAATCAACTCTTCTTATACCGATTCTACTGACCGTTCCGCGAATGCCTTCACAACGACAGAAAATCCGTATGTGAAGTTTCCGACCTTGTGCTTCTATACGGTCTCAGCGAAAAGAAAGTGTATTCACACCCAAATGGTGGTACACGAAAATAGAACCTATTTGAGATTTATATCGCGGTTATAAATCCTGATTGCTTACGTTCCTATGCGTGCCTACCTCCAAGCTTCATTTGGATCAAAATGGAGTGCTTTATTCATACCGTGGTAGGTTCTCGTGTCCTGTACCACGGGTGTGAATATACACTTTTTCGCCCTTTCGTTCTATTTAGAAAGCAGCCATTCAGGGCGCAGAACTTCGGAATGGCTTGAAACAATAACTTGCTCAAATATCACGTAGTAAGAAATTTTATGTTCCTTGCCAGTAATAGCGGAGTTATCAACGAAAATTATAGTTTCAATGGGCCTATACTGTTATAGTTTCAAAAGGCCGACAAGATAGTGTAATGGTGAAGCGTTCGGCTTCATGATCGGTAGGTCGTGGGTTCGATTCCCGGCCGAGTCAGACCAAAGACCTGATTAGTAACACTGGTGTCCGTGACTTCCCTGCTTGGCGCTCATGCATTTATGGGATAGCGTGGAGGGGTGGTGCAAGACTTAGAAAGCCGTAAAAGGCTATATCTGCACCTTTCTTGTCCAGCTGCATATGCACATCATGCGCTCATGGTACGCACATGCGCAGATTTTGTGTATGTGTATCATGAGTCGGTGTATATGCCGCAAAAACATCAAGGACAGAAATCAACTACGTCCTTTCCTTTTCCACTGTGGAGGGCTGTAGACCTCGATTGGTCGTATCGCAGCATACGAAGCATGTAGTGCTAAGCTACGCACTGTGAAGTAGTGGCCAACCCATAACATTGTTGCAAAGTGCAATAAAATAGATATGTCCGAAAAAATACCGGATAATCTACAATGTGATGTACACTTCACATTATATTCTTTGTAGTCGCAAAAACGTACATATTTGAACTTTCTACATCATTCATACTGTTGCGACATCATATCAGTGATGGGATGACTCGAGTCAACTTTTTCGTA
>ATSW01011209.1:0-12711 GCA_000444245.1 Botryllus schlosseri
AGAATTATCAAAGAAGAACTCAAATAACTCCGCTTCTACGCGTTGGAATTGAGTCAAATTTGTTTTGGATGGTGTTTGACGACGGCTCAACAATTTCATGGGGTTGACAGAAAAATTTGAACAAATTTTCGGCATTTTTTAGTAAATTCAAAATACTCAAACTGTAAGAAATCTGCGATTATTGGTTGGAATGAATTCAAATTTGGTGTGCGTTTTTTTTTCAAGGCAACATAACGATTTAATCAACTAGTCAGCAAAATTTAGGAACAAAATTTCTTTTTGAACAGCCCATTGTCTAGCGTAACTAATCCTAATTTTGAGTTACTTGATTCAGTATAATCCAATTTGCTCAGCTCAGGCCCCGAACCAGACATAGATGACGACGCAGCGTACGACGTGTCCGGCACCACGGGGTAAGTTCCGTCATTCTGAACCGCCAACGAGTCTGCGCATCTGGAAAAAATATTCGATCAATGACAGTGACATCATAATTAATCTCGAGACTTGACTCCACTCACTGCGGCGTGCATCCCACGACTTCAAATCTGAGCGCGCATCCCAACCGACACGACTCGGTGTAAATGCGAATTCCTGTAGCCATGACCGGACGAGAGAATATGTTGGTGACTTGCGTGTTTTGATCGTGGTTGGCATCGAAAATCTTCAAGGTAAAAGTAAAATTCAGGTTCGTGATCACTCGTAGACTAATTGGGGCAGTTAGTTCAAATATGTTACATTTAAGTGATCACTGGGTTGATTTTTTTTGACATGTCAAAATATGTCCAAATTTTGACAGAATTGTAGCGTTAGGTCAAAAAACTGTCAAAATTATTTACAAAGTCAACATTTTTTTGCAACCTGCATTTTGTTTGTTGCCTAGATGTTTGCACTGTCAGTGAGCTTATAGTTTGACATTTTATAGCTTGTAGCTTACTTTATAGACCTAATGTTGTAGACGGCGCAGGTTGACAAGGTGTTATGCTCAACGTACCGCAGCATCTTGGGGCAAGACTGCGTGATACAAGCGCATGATGAAAAATTGTGATGTAGACAACATTGCCGGAATGAAGCAACATAGAGAGCCACTGGCAGTGTACCACTGCTGCTGGTAAACGTTCTTTCTCCGTCCTTGGCAAGTTACTTTCTACCCGAGAATGTACGATAGTATCTTTCATTGTACTACAACAAATTTTAATTATTTCTACCATAATGCGTGATGTAACTACTGGAATTCTTCATAGGTCCAGATTCCGTTAAAACAAAAACTTTTCATGCAAAAAGTTGTCGGTTTTCAAGTCAAAAAAGTGTTTTTCAGGTCAAACTGCTTCGCATGGACAGACAGTTCCAACAAAAAATGAAGATAAGTACTACATTTCTGACAATATGTGCGAGAACACCTATTCTACATACATGGAGGGCAAAATTTTGTCAAAATTACATATTTAAAGGTCAAAAATGTCAAAATTTAATTTTTTAGGAAAAATCTTCCGTTTTTTAGGTAAAAAATCGCCTTAGCGATCACAAATAAACCAATGCCAGTTACACTACCTTGAAGAGAATTTGGTATTTTTGCTGCTTATCAATCACTGCTTCATAGAAATGCCGCTTCCATCAAATTGCATAACTTGTGCTACATGCTTAGGATGCTGATATGGTTTGAAGGCTTACACGGTGACAAGAGAGTATCGAAGTTATAATTCTAGTTGATAAAATGTGGTAAGGGGAGTGTGACTTCGGTACTCGAAAAAAATCGCCTCACACTACTCAACTCGAATCCTTACGATTATTACTTAATTTAGATGCGAGTACTCTAATCATTGTGCTCATCCCTACTCTCAAGTCGTAGTGATCTCACCTTTTTGTTTCCCAACGAGTCACGAACCCATTCCCAGACGTCTTCCTCTTTGTGAGTCTTGTACTGTACCGAGATCGTTTTCGTCCACCTGTTTTGATTCACGGGCTGGCTGATTCCGTTGAGACCCTGACAAAAAGTGACTTTCAAAGTGTTCGTTACGAACGATTGATCAGCAATGAGTGGTACCTGCGTTATGACACCACGGACTTCGTAAAATTCTTCCAGATCCACTTGAATCCACTGCGGTTCCTGTTTCTGTGCATCATCGTCCACAATCCAGCCACCTTTTCCAGGGCCAAGATTGACAAGCTGGCTGAATTGTGAATACACCGTGGTGAGTGAAAGTGCAGAGCCTCGTGAATGTTTACTTCAATGCCTATCGCCAAAATCATTGTGATACATAGTTCATTCGGCAATCGACACTAATACCAGGTACGTACCCAGTCAAGAGAAAAAAGGGGTTGATAAGTATACAAGTTTACTAAGGTAGTATCCAGACTGGAAACAGTGGTGATTTGCAGCAATAAGTTGTGAGTGACAGAAGGGTTTCTTGCATCGAATAATGAAGTACAGTTATTTAAATGGAAAGTTGCATGTGACTTTGCCACCAATTCCGCTACGGGGTTACATCGATTCATTCGGTTCAAGTAGATGCGTAACAGCCTATAATCAGATTTAAGCTTCTTCGAGGTACATGTCAGTATAGGCTACATCAGGGGTCGGCAACCTTTTGCTAGTCGCGGGCCAAATTTCGAGTGTGCAACTGTTTGGCGGGCCGGAATTTTTCTTAATACTATATTTTACGCTTACTTCGGTATATTATCCTACATTGCTGCATTCTTTATCATACCAATCATAAAACACATGCATTTACACTTCAACAACGCAGAATAAATGTGACAATTGACGCAGCTTGCTTTGTGAAAGGTTTTCAACTTCTGATAACAAGTCAGATGAAGCAAGAATCTGACCATATTCGAAATGGGCGTCCGAAATACGTGATCTTAGCTTGCTCTTCGTGAATTTTATTGTTCAAAACTATTGCTCACATGCTTACGTGCTACCAAAAATCGATGCAATGTCTTCTGCATAGTTGGACAAGCTGGGATAAAGATAAATTTCAAGAACGTACTCTTTATCAAAGTCATGCAGCTATATGCTCTTTGTATTAAATTTGTCATTCAATCCAACTGCATCGCATTTCAAAAAGGCCCATTTGAAATTTTCAGGCAATGCTATCGGCGTCCACATTAAATGGAATTTATTTTGTATAGAAGGAAAGTCGGTAAAGCGGGTGAATATTCAGTAATTAAATTTCGTATCACAGTTACAAATATAGCGTTGGTACTAGATTTTCTCTCCTCCAGTTTAGGAAAGTGAGCATAATTTTCTTGGGACTGTTGAAATTCCCCGAGACGCAGATTTGTTTCAAATGCGCCTCAACATCTCATGTATTCAGTAGTTTTCCCGGCGAAGTTGCAAATTCAATTTGTTGAGATATGACGTTAAATGTACCAGGAGAGCAAGATTAGATACCCATTTTCGATTATAAGATTATGAGTCGGCGATATTTGTATTTTCGAGGAAAGGTGCTATTTCATTTCTCAGTTCATAGACTCGTGCAAGCATGCTGCTCGACTTAATGCGCGAACATGGCAGATATGCATTACATCGTCATATTGATTCTATGCTTCTAGTAATATTTGGCGTAACAATGTTGGTGATTCAGTTTGTGAGACAAAATCATATCAACAGTTTTCGTCATTGTGGCCAAAACACTTCAGGTTTTTTGTCTTGGCGCACAATGCCTTTTGGGAATTAAACTATGGATAACTAACCTACGGAGGCTAGTTATCTGTAATTAAACAGTGTAAGTTTGAGATTTTGTCATTGCGTCTGAGATGTTACAAGCGTTTTTGAAGCAGAGGAAGGACACCTTTATTGTCACACCCCATCGGTAAAACCGTTAAAAAGTATGGTACACTTTCGGTTGTGAGATACACCCGATTGATAAGCACTGATCTATTCTACTCTAAACAGACAATTTTCATCTCCTACTTTAACCGCCTTCTTTTTATGGCGTCAAAATAGACTAATACGATGTAGGAAACTTATATCGTAGCAATACCGCATTCTTTCCAAGCAGTGCGGCACTGCAGATTGAAAAGCATTGTGAAACGGCGGGCCGTATTCTTGTGGTAACTAATTATTATGTCGCGGGCCGGACGATTTCGCTTGGCGGGCCGTAGGTTGCCGACCCTTGGGCTACATTTTTGCATGCTACGATAAGAATAAGAGAAAGAAAGATGTCATTTCTTCTTCCAGTCTGATTACTACAGAGCAGGAGGCGGCAATCACTCTATTTCGTGTAACAATGAATATGCAACCCCGGCGTGATAATGCGCACCACTGTAGATCAATTCTGGGTATTTGGCAGCCTGATAGGAGTCACAAGTGAGATAAATCCACTGCAATGCGTCCTATTTACTTACGACTTATCGACTACATTCAGAAGAACGATGAGTTACATGAGAGAACGTATCACATTTTCAGTCGAAACAGAACTATGTGTTGTGCTACGATTTGCTGAACTACAAATGAGCGAAGGAATCTTGGAGATTGAATCGACATTACAAAAGGAAATGGTTTCTATTTCGAAATGGAAGTTTCGACAAAAACCCCCTCCAATACATAATACAGTAATACAATCAATATCAATTGATCCCTAATGCTACGAATAACCAGGGCCACGGAACACACGTATATGTCTACCCATGTGCCTGTAAATTCAACAATAAAACACCTTTTTACAACGTAAAGCAATGGAATCGAATCATTTCCATATGAAAATCCCTCAAATATAATCACCAACAATCTCTCACGTAGATTGCTTTCGTTGGTTAAGAGCATTCTCTATTTATTCACAGGCTATGAGCAGTGAGCAGTCTGAGCACTGTTCCTTGACATCTCAAATCGAATGGCGAAACAAGTTGAGAATGTGTAGTACATCGTGCTGCTTACATGTATTGATCGTAGGTGTTCAACCGGCCTCTGTCCGGTCCAGAGGCGCTATCCATCTGTGACGAAGCAGTCAACTGCCTGTTGCCAATAGCTCCACCTTTTTCTACACCGAGATGACGATAGCAACAATCAACCCCATTACAGTCACTAGTAGGAGCCGGTGTAGAGCTGATACAAAGCAAAGGAAAAGACAAGGTCATCCAACAGGTACTTATTTAGCAAATGCCTATTAGCAATATTGATGATGTCAACGAAATTGTGCTGCTATCCTATGAATGCAAAATGATACAACAATAAAAACATTAACATTATTTACCTGGATAAATTCGTCAAACTTTGTAGGGTTTACACATCGAATCAGTTTCGATTCACATTAAAGTTAGATGCTGCTGTAGGTTCGGTGCTATTGATTCGGGACACGATATGGCATTTTATTTCATACAGTACGCAAAAGAGTGCTAGCTCACTAGTCCGCGTCTACTTTCTCGCAAATGTATCCCCGGAAGTCGGTACACTTCAAATCGTTCCATCTGCCACCGTAAACTTGCATCTCGACACAGTCCTCGTTGTTCACGTTATTGGGTTCACCTGGAAATTACAAGAATACATTCAAGCTCTTTCAAGCACGGCATATAATGACATGCATTATACTAAAGTAATTACCATAACTGAGGTTGTGGGCTGTATGTTGATGAGCCAATACTATAGCTTGTAGTGTTGGAATGACTCGAGTCACTTTTTCGTATGACTTGATTTGACTCGAGTCACTTTGCAAAAACGGTATCAATAAAATCAGTGTATTTTGTGTATATGTTCGTATTGTTCGTGATACGCCTGTGTCACTTGTGAGAGTGACCAGGCATTCACTGAATGTACGTTTGAATGATCCTCCATTTTTGCGTCATAAATATATTGACCAGAAACGAAATGATCACAGGTTGCGTTGTCGTGGTAGTAGAAGTAGTAGAAGATGAAGAATACAATAGCAATTAACGTATCTGTTTCTTAGACGACTCAGTGCCAACATTGTGCAGTGATCAGCTATACCAACCCTCTTGTATGATTCAAATCCATATCAATTTGTTACAACTTCTCGAGGCTTCGTATTCGATCCTATTGGCTGATATATTTACAGACTGTAGCATAGCTATACAGTTAGTCGCGTATCTTATTTGAGGTTCTACGTGTGCGTGATAGACGTCTTCTTGCATGCATATTAAACTTTATATTTATTATTTGACGCAAGATAAATGGCACATTATTCTCTCTTTCACACAGCTAGCAAAATGTAATGACTTTGAATCGTCACTGATACTTCGAAAATTCAATTTTACTTGAATTGTAACTTCACTCGTGACTCGACTTGACTTGACTCGAGTCACATCCAAAAAACGAGTGACTTGACTTGACCCGAGTCAAAATGTGCAATGACTCAAGATGACTCGTGACTCGAGGGAAGGCAGCGACTCGATCCCAACACTGCTAGCTTGAGTCTGAGATTACCAAATTATGGTTTGTCATGTCTAAGTTACCTGCACTTCATGCAGACTAGCATCTGGTCCTTTTCATTTAAAGTTCATTTGTATGCTACGTTTTGGAATTTCTTGCACATCTCATTTGATAAATGTACTAACAATAGGTAGGCCGAGATGGGCGTTTGAATGAAGGACTTTACCCAGCAGTTTGACTCCTATTTTTTAACTGCATTGCAATCCTCTGATATTTTGAATTCAATACTAAGATGGTGATGAACAATTATAAATCTGAATAACTAGCTGAATCCTTGGGTTTCAAGACAAGGGTTTCAAAGCACTCATAAAATTGATGCACTATATATATACTTTTCAAAATCCAAAGTATTAAAAGTAATTAGTTGTGCCTAAAAAAATGTCAAGTGGCTAGAAGTACTCCGTTACCGACCACCTTTGCCATCTCATCATTTTGCTTACCAGGATTCCAGTTGATGTAGTTAAATGGCGAACCGTCAGACCATCTCCATCCTCCGTCCGTAATATCAACCACCGGCGCGCTGATCAGCCCGCTTTTCGAGTCTTCAGCGCCAATCCATAAAGCGATCTGTTTCGTGGCTAACGCAGCGTTCACTTTGAAAAAACATCAACAACATATCACCCGGCAATCAGAGATTCATGAAGCCATTTTGTTACATTCAAGGAAAGATTGCTCGCTCGGTGAGTTAACGCTGGCCAAGTCACCGCCTTCCTTCATACAGTCCAACCTTGCTTCTTGCCAAGTTCTGTAACCACGCATGCTGGTATGAATATCAGAAAAAAACGCAAAACTCATCTCGCTCGATTATACCTTGAATAGTCCTGCACGATTTTATAACACTTGTTAGTCCCAGGATAGTGAAAGTACCCGTCGGTGCCACACTGAATAGTGTTCGTGTCGGCTGTAGAATTGACAGCATAATTAGACCCAGACAGATATCAGAATCTTGAGCCGTTACCGAAGTAACAGACTTTTCGCAATAAAGCCCATATTTTCTGCTAATATCACAATGTGGCATTTTACCATAGGGATTTTCAACCTATGGATCATGACGCTGCTTTCAGTAGGCAATAGTCTTTGTATTGTATACACTATACAGTGATATCACATCAGATATCATATTAAGAACACATAAGAGTTCGACAAGTCAATAGCATATAAGCTCTACCTAATCATTTTGCTTACAATTGTAGCAGTCCTGGTTCTGCTATAAACCTTGATATCTGTTAGGAAGGTGAGCAATTGGTCAGACGTACGGTTTCATATGTTCAACAGTTTCATAGGTGTGCCTGATGTGGATGATGAGATTAAGTGAAAATGAATGTTGACACCCTACAGACTGACTTTAATTCCTTTCACAATTGTGAGGAGCTAATTGACCTTGGAAGTGATTCAGGCCTTGTGGTGTCTCAAGATATGTCTGACATTGCGTTTTGCATCCAAGCGTCTTCATCATTCCCGCATATCAGCAAAACTTATCATATTGTCTAATGAAAAATATAATATTTCACCCCAACATGGTTGTGGGAGTCAGCATTTTCATTCCTGTTTAACATAAAGTTCAAACTGCACAACATACTTGATATTACAGCTGACATACGCTGCTCAATCTTGTGGACAAAATCCAGCCAACAACCTTCTCATATAATTCGAATGAATTTTCATTTGATCATTTTGTTGAAACTTGATGTTTTTCATTGAACGTGAATGGGCCAATAACATATATTTCACTGATTTAGTGGATTGTGAGGATGAGTAGAAGAGTTGAAAATCCTTGTAATGAGAACTTATATATTAGCGATGGTAATTTGAAAAACATATACCGGATAAACCTCTTTTTTATTTACAATCAAACCCTAACAGCCGTGTATTGTAATTCAGTAAACACAACTATTCAGCATTTTCAGCAAGAAGTGAGCTCCATGTCCTTATAAATCAATCCAGTAGTAGTGAGGGGATCTGTCACTTTGGAATATTTGCAGGAGTGATGACGTCATTGCAAAGGTTTATAAATATCGACCTGAGTAGTTCGATGCTGGTATTTCTACGGATACGTATATCGGTCTTGTATTTAATTTGATGTACGATAAATGACTTACGTGGTAGGGTAGGCACTGGCTGAGGTTCGGCAAGATGTACTGAAAAAGAATTCAGGTTCAGCATCCGGTTATGAGCCGCAAGATATTGAAATCAAGATTTGATTTCAACATGCAAGTTCCAGATGATTATGATGAGTGCAGTGTGTGGGTGTCATGTGGAGTTTGGGGCTACGTTTCATCATGTAATGGATTCAAAATAGAACAACATTAGACATCCATTGCGAAAAATATTTCTAGCCGCATGACCATACAAAATCTGTTATATGCCTCAGTCCATTCACTATAATGATATTGATTTAGTTATTCGATATTCACAAATCACAATCGACCAGGCATAATTGTTTTTTACAATTTCTTTATCAAATTCCAATTTTCAGCCGATAAATAAAGACAAAATTTATTTATCTTGATTTGAAATTTCAATGAATTCGATTAAAGTATTGATGTCGCAGGATTAAGCACGCAGATTCTACACGCTGCGGAATTGATTCTGTGCAGCCCAGTACCGGCGTCCTTTTGGCAGGCGAATCGAATTGTTTCTGAACAAGGGCGATCGTTCCACTGGCCCCACGCATTATCGGTATCAACTCCAATGATCCGCACACAATCTCCATCCTGATCTGGCTGGGGCACGTTAGCGACTTTCCAATTAGTAAAGTTCTGGAAAGTATGCGAGTATGCGAGGTACGTGTCGCGGGGATCGGCGTTTGTGATTAATCAGCATTATCCGTTTCCATATTACATATTTACTGTGATGCGTGATATGCATCTATTTGCTCTTCTTGTACACAGAAGAGACATTAGCTTAACATGTGGTCATTTTCGTGGAACAATGACATATAATTCATTATTGAATTCCTTTCAGTGCCATGAAAGCATTTATTCATGCCATTGCCATTACACCAATCTTTCAGACAGTCTTGTCCTTTCCTAAGACACACTTATCCCCAAAAGAATTTGAATTATGTATGATTTCCTATTTTACATATGAGGTGAATATTTACTAATATTGATAGAAAGCAGCATATATTACATGTCAGAGCCAGTCCGTTACCCACTATTTAAGCTGGCTGGATAATAAGAACATGAAGAGAGAGAGTGAGAGAAAGAGATGATATTCTTTTTCGTCTTCACCATCGAGATGCTTTGACGACGGAGATATGATACGGCCTTTATAGTAATGTCATCTGGTCTGCATCCCCATTTTTTTCTCCTCCATGCTATCCGTGATTGCTGAGCGCCAAGCAGGATAGCCGCGGATACCAGTTTTCGAGTCTTTGGTCTGACCCAGCCAGGGATCAAACCCACGACCTACTGATCAAGAAGCCGGTGGCATCACCATTACACTATCTTGCTACACTTATATCATCCCTAAAAATATGAACAGCGACCAACCAAGCAATCTGATTAGTAATATCTTCAAAACAGCTTTTCAATTGATTCCTCCCATTTTTGGATTCCTTATCAAGCCTACAAATTCATTACTGGTACTTAATGGAGAGATATAGTATGTTATTTCATACAGTGACTTTTTTGAGGTAGTGGGTGATCCCAGAAGGCTTCAAGCGATCAATTACAATTCATGACCAATTAAAGCGAGTTAATTTCTACCCTACATCAGTCGACGAACGCTACCATGGCATGCAATAATGCAGGATTATGCAGCACACATGATTAGAACAGGTGACTCTACAGATGATGAGAGGTATGTTACTAGGCACCGGCATCGGTTTTGCACACGTAAGTTCGGTCGCCACGTGTGCAAGCTTCGTCATTCCATCCCGCATTCTCGTTAGCCCATGAATGGACACAGTTTTCATCAGGACCGGCATTATTAGGCTCTCCTTGTTGCCAGTTAGAGAAATTCTTGCGCAACAAAAGAACTCTGTATTAGTTACCACCTACCAGTAGCCAAATGATCGTCGTAATTTAGCGGATTATCAAGTAACCATTTGTCTGTTTTTAGTATAATATAGCATATTTTAGGTAAAGAAATTGTACTCTCTAAAGTTCCGATTAGCTCCTGAGTTATGATAGTCGCAACTCGTCCATTCGAAAATAACCCTGGAGTCAGTATTCAGATCTATCTAAGTACCCCGAATACATAAAGCACTTACGAAGGGTGTATTGTCTGTCCATTTATAAGTTCCTTCTAGTTGTTTGTCATTCAAACCGATCCAAGTCTGCCCCAATAAATGTGCTGTGAAATAGAAATGNAACTAAGTAAAACCTGTGGTNGTCGCCTCNAGACTATCACACGATGACAAGGAATAGGNTGATGAATANAGCACGTAGGCAATTGTGAAAGTGNNCTCCACTCACCAGCAATGAAGGACTGTTGATCTGAATTATGNATGCTTGCNAGATGACCGCCCAACCTCACGCACTCTGCCTCAGCTTCCTCCCATTGCATGGTCTGACTCCCAAACAGGTAGCAGTATGGGGGATGCAGTCTCCAATCGCCAATAACGGCAGTATCAGTATTGTCAGTATCAATATTGCCATCACATTTCCAGTAAATCTCTGTGTACAGTCGGCACAATGCATGAAAATGAAAAATCCATGACATGGATTGACATATGGTGCACAATAGGAGTAACGCACAATACCCTAATTGTTTTTATCTCATCGGAAATCTTGCCCCGGCTGCCACTAGGAAATTAGACACCCTATGCCAGGGGTGTCAAACTCAAAGTACGTCGTGGGCCAGATTCAAACTTTCAAATCGCTCACGGCCTGCAGCACCATCAGTCAACTGATTCCATAATGTTACAACACGTCCTTGCTTTTTACTTGAATACTTTCATATCAAGCATATATATATGTCATAGATATTACATTGTAACACAGATCATAGGGGGTTTATTTGTTGCAAGTAGCAATGCCTTTATTCGCGAACAATGAAATTGGTAAAAATTGGCAGGTTAAATACAGTTATGAAAACCGTGGCGGTAAGAACCATAAAAGTTGGCATATTTCCATGCTCCCTTGCTTTAGTCGTAATCTGTAATTGTGTAAGCGTTGTGAGGAATACAAGAGATTCAACCGTAACCGCAAACGTTGGAATTAGGTTTATTATTATTATAAATTACGATTCAGGATTATCTGCATTCCGGGGACCTCTTGAGTCGGAAGAGACACACCAGATATTTTAATTATATTTTTGAGTAACTAAACTGCATGTAGCGGTTTTGCAGTTTCCACTTCTGCAAATAATTACGTTTTGGACAATTTTCCATAAAACTCTCAACTCAGTGTGCGTGCACTTTTTTGCATTCTCGAAATCGGATGTCAATGTCGCCGGCTTGTTCCTAGTGGTAACTAGTGTGTAACTACAATACCGCAGTCAAGTGGTTACAATGCGGCCTACGAACATACTAGACATTTGCTGTCTTGAGGGATTATTTAACGGAAGTATTTACTTCAAAACATCTTAACAATTTTTGCAAATGTGCGGAAAGAAATCATGTGGCGGTCCGGATGCGGCCACACTGTATGTATGACACCCCTGCCCTATGCCATCAAAACTGTCTAAATATCCAAAAATATTCACATTAACCTTTTGCATGGACTTAAATTACTAAGAAACACTACCTACTTTCGTGACAAGGCCTAACTTACTCGAGCGTTCAAGTATATTGACCCTATTTCATACCACTACATGGATTTAATGAATACCACGGCGAAGCTATGGTTTCCATAGCAGAGTGACAAATAGTGCGATTTCTAGGGTACACTTTCACATAGAAGAACTATATACAAACCATCCGGCAATTCAATATCAGAGATCGGCGTTCCTTCGGTAACCTCGCAAACGAAAGCCTGTGGTGAGTAGCAGGTGAGAAGTTCCCAATTCGATAAAGCTAAATAGAACAGCTCTCTTTAAATGACAATAACAGTCATTATTTTAGAAATGAAAATATATTGGTAAGACGACATGGTAGATATGCACATTGTACATATATAAAGAGGTGGTTAAAGTAGTCAGCATTGCTACTCAAGTACAAATTAGTAACAACGTAGATTCCACTCAATTACAAGTGACAGCACTTTCTAAGATACGTCAAAACTACTGCAAGTAGATGTAGAAAATGAGGAATAGTAATCAAGTACGTAATTTCGAAAGAAGATTTGGTCGATAGGTCGCATACATTTAGCAGATTATTGGGGGAAGGGGTGGCGACTTTAGAAATTACAGGGTGAATCCACCCCCTAATGATCTGAGTC
>ATSW01011214.1:0-15107 GCA_000444245.1 Botryllus schlosseri
TAGACCAGTGATTCCCAAGTGCGGCCCCCAAAATTTATTAAGAAATCGATTTATGACAAAAAATAAAATTTATATTCATAAAATACTCTTGCTTGGCTTAGCCTCTGTAGTTTTTATTTATAGAATTGTAGGAAAGTTGTGAGCATAGACTGCTAACGGTACGTCACTGCTGTTTCAACGCATTGTGCCTTAACTTTCCAGTTGAACGGGAAGTAGCTATAGATATAAATAGGTATTGATAACTTTCAAAACCGGAGGAAAATCCTGAAAAATGGTAAATTTTTCCCACTTCGTGGTCGCTTGACTAAAAAAGAAAAAGAAGCTCAACTCCCGGAAAATACAGTTTTTCTTTCATGTGGTTGACTGAAAAACGGTCAACTTTCCGATCCAGCTCCCGAAATAGCCGCCGTAGCGTCCCTACAGTGCTGACTTAATGTATATCAGTCGAATTTGGCCCTATATGTAACCAAAATCTTCAAAAAAGAAGACATTCGGGCGTCCACCGAGGGCACTTTAAAAAAATCAAAAAAGATGACAAATCATCTTAAAATAGGACGTATGGTAACCCTATGATAACTAGATGTGCAACACGGGACTCACGGTTGAATACGCCGAGATACATACTGCTTAACCGGCTAAAAGCAGCATAATTGGTAGTCCAATAGTCAGGGCCGTAACTCCCGCACCCCAAACGCCGCAATTGAGGAGGGCCGAGCTCGAAAGGGGCCCAAAATTATTTCGTGAATTAACATAAATAATAGAGAATTTTTTGAAAATTGATGCAACTTTTTATAAAATTTTTCGCGCTCCGCGCGATTTCAATTCGTGACATATCTTGATTATTGGGTACTCTTCCCCAAGAAAAAATACGCAAGACTTATAGAAATGGGCATATCAGCGTTGGCCATGACCGCACCACAACGCACCAAGACATTTAAAGTTTTAGGCCATGTAACATTTGACTCCAAGAAGTGTGTCAGAACGAGCGGCAGCTAGAAAGCCTTGGCAGTAAAGGACTGCTTTTATGCTGACCAAAAACTTCGAAATACCAAAAACAAAATACATATAGGTTCATTTGTCCATGTAGGCGCCTAAATGACTGGCACCGAATGTTATTGTCTTGATAATCTGAACCTCACAAGACAAATACCATCCCGCAGGAAAGAAAATTTTATGCCAGTGAAGGAATACCAATCTGAAATCGTGTGATCTTTCAGTTTTGTAGGCTAGGGTAATTCTACATTTTTCGATATAGCAGACAGGAGGTCACGAAATAACATCATGTAAAGAAGTCATACCTAGGGGTCCGCCCGCCCGAAGATGTTTAATTTTACGGGGTCTGCAGTTTCAAAGACAACTCACACTCAGCTCTACCGGTAAACTGATTACGTGGGCAAAGAGGACAACCATGCAATTCCCGATCTTATTCACCGATTTTATCATGAATTATCGAAATATTCGCGCGTCGCGCTGTCTCACTGAACAGTACAAATTTAATTTCGTGACGAAAGCGAACAACTTGATGCCGGGTCAGTTTATCACCCTATGGGAGCCCGGGGTCCTAATGAAGTGCTGTTACGTTCCTGCCAACGGGTATACCCCCGGAGATGTTTAATTACTATTGAGGGGGCCTATACCTTTTCAAACTCAGATCTGCCGGTAAATCATATTACGTGAACAGAGACAGGATGAAAATTGATTGCAATACATGCAATTCCCGATCATATTGACCGATTCAGTCATGAAACTAAAGAAATTTATCGCGCCTCGCGCGTTTAGGCGAGAAAAGCTGATTCACTCAACGGACACCCAATACAGCAGATAAGTAGCGGTAAACAGTGTACACTGTACAGTTTTGAAATCTCGCCAGAGCAATAAAACTACTCCGAAATAGCCATGATGACTGTTTGGGTCCGTTTAAAAGCCGTAGTATTCGTGCGGCCCCGACCGTACTCTGAAATTCTAAATTTGGCCCTCACACCGAAAAAGTTTGGGAACCACTGGTATAAGGCATTACTACACTTGCTTTTATACTTCAACATGTATGTTCTCCAGACAAAAGAACTGAAACTATAATTAAAACTCAACGTATAGGCCTACTTGTAATTGAAAGAAAAATACAAATACTACTTCTAAAAAGCGGAAATATATATCATATATTTTGTCCCGAAAGTTTCAACGGTGGTCTGCTAAAACAGGTCTAACGTTAAAAAAAGTCAAAGACCACTTTTCCAGATTAAGGACACGTCATGGGCTGCTAGGTATAATAGGCAATTGCTAGATTGCGAAAGAATAGTTTCAGACGTTATGGGGGGCCATACTTACTGTGATGAAATATTTGATATAGGCGACATCGCAGTGTGAACGGAGCCACGCAACCCGGTATCTAAATTTATTCAGCGATACTCTCGTTAAAACATATTTGCCACTTCATATCTACTGTGCGCGAAGCGCAGCGAAAATTTTGGGTATTACATGACTTTTATGAAAATTAAATGTTGGTACTACGTGAAAACAGCCCCGAAATGCCTCAGTCTATCTTTTTTATTGGGTGATTAAACTACTTCTACTTGACAAACTGAAAATATCGAAAAGTAAGTAAGTAGTTCACAAAATATTACGAAGTAGACGTAGCGAAAAAAGATCTATTTGCGTAAGTACCAGAAGTAGAGGAAAACTACTTGAGTACTTCGAAAAAGTAGAAGTGCCTCGCTACTGAGTACTGACCACCTCTGGGTGGATGCCCGTTTAAGAGACCGCTACTGGTCGTCCGGCTTCCTCCTATCTGTTCATTACATCGCATTGTGTTTGTCTTGTTCAGATAAAATATAATCTCACGATTATTATTATTATTAATGCGGTGTACGGTAAAGGTTAAGTGATGCGAAACTTGATCAATGGTCTGGAATCGGTCAAGCGTTACACAATTTGGACTGCGGATTGTTCAAATCCCGATCTTTATCAAAATATTCCAGTTCCAGCGAGCAGGGTATCATATGAAAGCAAGCTTCAAAGACATAGCTGTTTCATTTTGGTTTTTTGACTGTAAGGTGGTGAAATTGCAGTCTCAATAGTACACTACATTTGTACCTGGTAATGCGTAAGTTTGGAATATGCTAGACAGCTAGAGCTTGGCTTCCGTACTTTGTTGACTCAACACCCCTTATTAAGCTCTACAAGTCTACATATATTCATCACTCCCCCTGAAGACAATAGGTCATGTCCAGACTATTTACATATAATTTTCATAAAAAGCGAAAACATCATAATGACTAATCATTGCAAATCAGTGCGACTTGTTGTTCCTTCTCGGATACGAGGCTTCACCTTGGATAGTATCAATTGACACCAGTTGCTTAATAAATTTAAAATGAGCTTATATATATTGAAATTTCAATACGGGGTTTTGATTTCGAACCCCAAACCCCCTACGTACACCACTGCACGTGACGCACCACACCACAACTGTCACAAATCATATGCATTCGTTGAATTTGTGTCTTGACCTCCCACGGAATCCTCGACTGGCTGAGCGGACCCCTAGCGTGCCATGGAATTGACAAGAACCACTGGTGTAGATGTTGACATCGGACTACATTCCCGTGGCCTAGTTTACCTGCCCGTCAGCTTATGGGTTGGTCGCGCAGGCGGAAAGTCGGCCCTTCACATAGCCTACGCCTCGCTCAGTACTTTCTTCGATGGCCCTGCAATACTACTGCAAAGCTTCCATGTCGAAAGTATCACAGACTTCGTTACCTGTACAAAAAGCCTTGCAACTTGCAAAATTCGTAGCGGCAGGGTTGGTCAAACCAGGATTGTAATGACTCGATGTACAAAATTACATGACTCGAGTCAATTCGTGTATTGACTCGGCTTGTGCTAGAGTCATTGTGCACGACTCGAGTCTGGGACAGCCAAGACGAACATTTCATTGTAACTTCAAAGAATATTGAAGTCTCCACATTATCCGTGTTTCGTCTATCAGTCCTGATACTTGGGAAGTAAGGCCAGAAACTGTTAGGACTGAGGAAAATTACGATACTATGAATGCGAACCATTCTACATCACTCGAGCAGAGTTCAAAAGTGAGCTGAACCGGACAGAATTCGAACAGACCATTGAACACAATGACTTCGACTGTGACTCGAGTCACAACACTATGACTCTGACTCGACCCTACCTCTACTCACTGACTTAGACTTGGATTTGACTCGGTGGTGAATTGAAAATGACTGGACTTGACTCGAGTCAAAACTGTGAAAGTGAGATTGCTAATGACTCGGAACCTTGTGACTTGGTTACAACCCTGGGTCAAACCTCCAATGGTGATACAGCGCACAAAATCCATCAATCGTTTCCAGCTCACAGATTTATCTAGTATCACATCCACAGCACACGTCTCGTTAAAATCTAAGGCTATATTTCATTGACCGGCCGGTATCGTAACGGAGCAAGTC
Organism: Botryllus schlosseri; assembly: GCA_000444245.1. Taxonomy (NCBI): domain Eukaryota; kingdom Metazoa; phylum Chordata; class Ascidiacea; order Stolidobranchia; family Styelidae; genus Botryllus; species Botryllus schlosseri. Next base: position 4,458 of record ATSW01011214.1, read on the forward strand.
AAAGCAACGATATAAATGCTAGTATAGAGATAGTCGACGCGAGCCGTGCGCGCGCCTCGAATCAACAACAAATTTCGAGACCGCATGTCGGGAGGGACGGAACTACGGAAGTGCCGGAAGTCCTTTCGGCTTCTCGAGTATGTTTCCCGCCGTTTCCGGTCGTGTCTTCGGTGCCGTTCCGACGGAACGCGATTCCTAATCGATCTTCACGTACATGTAGATTTTCCGAACAAACAGGCTCGTGCCGAGGTAACCGAGAGCGCCTGACGAAGAGAGAAATGATTAGGTCGCGACGGAAGAGAGAATAGGGGGATAAGAGCTGACAGTGTACCGTGGGTAATAATAGGCAAAGAAGATCCGGGAGGGTTGAATTTTTAAATGGCTGTGATATCACAGATCCAATATGACGTTGTGGAAACATATAATCAATCAAGTCAAAAATTGAAAGGGCGCTACGTGTTAAATATACAAGAGAAATATCGACACCGTCTTGTTTTCATAATGTGTATTGTACATCAACTTCCCCATACTAGTGAACTAAGTTCTCTTAAATTATGTGTGGGGGAGGGGTAAGCAAATTTCTTCAAAATATAATACTTTGATCACTTGCATCGAATCAGATACAATCATTACGAGTTGTGTCGTCACAGGGAAATAACATACTATCACATTCTATTCGCGGCTGTGAATTCAGAAAGTAAAGTTACACTCACCGCACATCAATCCAAGACCGATGCTGAACACTGCCATGTATCCAAAGTAGTAAATTGTTTGAAAGAGCCCATACATCCTGCGAGGAATAAAATTCATGCCATGAAATTTAGAAAAATCCAACACAATCGTGAAATCAATCTCCAAAAAATGCAAAATCTTCAGACATTTAGGACGGATACGATTCACAACTTAGGCTGAATTCTACATATTCTGTTGCTTTTACATTATTCAAATAATCAAGAGATCAAAAACTTCAATACATCTTCCAGCGTAATCTAGACCGTGATTGCATTCTTTAAAAGCAAGTTTCAATGATTCAACATGTAAATCACAACCGACATAGTACGATGAAATGTCACTACTTACTTTGTCTTAAAGAAGAAATAATAGAATGAATAGATGTAAATGTATACTGCAGTTGAGCTCGCAGCGCAGAAACTTGTCCACTGCCTGAACGGAGAAATACAACATCCCATCAAATTTAGTTAAAGACCTACTAATCTTTTAGAATCTAATACAGTACATGTAATGCAGCATGACTGCATGTTCATCAGAATACCACTGCGGTCATAAAATTAAGTATGTGTGAGTGTGAGAATCGTGAATTCGAGATGACCACAAATGAAAGGGTATGTGGTTGAAAAGTACCAAGCAGGTCGGCCGTACACCATTGTTTGCTTCCATACCAGTAGCTAAAAATCCAGTGAGAATTTCAAAATATATTACTAGTAGTACACTTGGGATTGGAATCTTGTGATTTTCCAACATTTGAACAATGGGCAATACACTCTCCCAAGTTAGCATGTTCTGAAATGACACCATCATTCACGCACGGAAACTATTCTTTTGCGGCCAGTTATCAGTTGGATATTGGTAACGCACGATGTTCGAAGAATAATGCATTCAGTAACAGACATACCACATACCAAATAATGTGAAATTCAAACAATAGGAGGTACATTCAGCAAAATATACCGCAAAGCTACACGACTATTAAGGGAAGGGTAACTTACCATCTATAATCCTCGGCGTTGAGCAGGAAGTACGTACAGACGATGGTCACGCAGATTGTGACGACTGCCAGGATGAGTAGGACAAGAAGCGTGAAGCCGTAAACATAGTAAATCTTGTAAGCCCAAAATGATGTGAAAATGAAATACCTGCAATAAACAAATAACACTTCTCAACATTCTTAACACAAGCCTAGTGTAAATAAGCATGCGTAACGCAAACAAGATTTAATGCAAGCGCACCCAGCAAGTATGAATAAAACTTTCGTGGTCTGGACTTTGCTCGCAACTTAAACTCACGAGATATCGAAGAACAGAGCAGTGAAAATAACTGAAAACTTAAGCTGGTTTCATAAGACGAGAATATTTTGGCAAAACTACTTTGCTTCCCTGCCCTTGGCAAACGGTCAGCAATACGTTGAGAAATAAATAAATTTCAGATTAAACCACTCCCTCTGAATCGACCGTGAACATATCATTATGCGACACAATAGCAAGTGGTAGCCTACTTGTGCACGACAATACATGAGCATGTTTTGTAGCCGACACTTAAACACGGCATGACAAGACTAGGATCATGGCGAATATTAGGGATGGTGTGAACCTCTAAAAGGTTGAGGTTCGTGTGAACGGAACCTTTTTGAAAGGTTCGGTTCTGTGTCTGTGTGGCGTCATTTTGCTGATTGCAATCCTACATTTTAGTGAAGCGATAGCTTATAAATATACATGATACCCAGCAACGACTCGGGCCACATAATGCCACAATGCTGAAGTACATATTGATGTCTTAAACGTCGCCAAATGTATGAATGAAATCAAATGGTATAATAATCCCAAAAAAGCAATATCTTTTATCGGTTTGCCAAAAATTTCGACAAGGACTTGCAAGGGAATATGCTTACGCCTTAACGGTCCAGGCCAGACCTAACAATGTATCCGGGGTCTGAGGATTGCTACGTTGATATTGAGCAGAGCGTAAAACGGGTTTCTATACTTGTTACCGATATTATCCCATTGACAAGTAATACAGCAGTGGCCAACAACCCAATCGAATGAATTTCATTTTTAATAATACAATAAAAAGATGAAGTCAAGATTGACCCCGTACGCCTCATGCTAGATTTTTCACATCAGACGACATCAATTTCATTGATTGGTTGAATAAGCACCATTCGCTGACTACCTACATGCGATGTGTTTTGGTCTTGATGTTGTGCGATTGCGGATTAAGCTCACAGCAGAGAATCACTAAATATTCACAAACAAAAAGCTAGATATTTCGACCAAACTTTTGTATCAAAGCAAGTAAAATGTTTGAGATTGTCAAGGTGCATGCTCGTTTAGTGTTGATTCTTTTATACTGCCAGTGCCATGCATGGAGTGGACCGCAGTTGAAAATGCAGTAATTTCAATCAAAGATGTTATATTGAAGTGAAAATTGTAATATGTGAAAAAGGTTCGCAGTGCAGCACCTACCAAGGTTCGTTTGTGAACGTGAACCTTTAAATTTCTGAGGTTCACACACAGAACGCGAACCTCACGTTCACACTATCCCTACTGAATATATCGACATTATGGTCGCATGTTTATAGAGTCACACGCTCACACGCTCAAGTGGGTCCATGCCACACGCTTAAATATCTTGCAATCCCTCTGAATATTGAAGCAGATGGGTTCGACAGGGATAATCACAATGCAGGATAACGCGAAGTGGTTTTGACAGCTTCCATTAACCATGTTAAAAGGCTACTGACAGTAGAGGCCATGCCAACGATCCCTTGAAAATTGAAGCTGGATCAGGGGTGGGCAAACTTTTAAGCTCGTGGGCCGCATTCAACATTTGTATCCATTCGCGGGCCGCATCATATAAAACTGATATTCTAAGCCAAAATTCAATATTGTTATTTGATTAGTGATCGACAACATGGAAATAATATAGATGGAATTATATATTTAAAACAAACCAAACAATGATTCGATGATAATTGATAGCATACGCGTGTCAGAAACATTGACGAGAATTTATGAGCTGGTCGTTCGTTTTTGTCAAAATTAGCGATGAAAGTTGGTTATCACGGTTCTTTAGAACTGGATGTAAATTCGAGTACGCGAGCAGCGGTCTGATCGTAGATGTGCTGATTGTACTTTTGGTTTTAACTCCAGGACACCAAATGCTGACAGCATCATAACCATGTTACCTTTAAATACGCTTCTACAACATATAAATACGAATACTTCTGCACATACAAAGAACAAATCTACCTATCTAACGCACTCGTTCGTGAATCGGTTTTTCCAAGTACAGCACCAAAAGTAATAACTTGATCGTGTTGTTAATCTGAAGTCACACTCTTGGTCTGAATTAAGTCATTTACATTTCACTTTTTGTGATGTTCAGAAATTGAAACCTTTAAAAATGCATGGGCCACGAGGTCGGGCTATCGCGCCATCAAAAAAACTGAAATAAAACTATGGTAAGAATATAACTTATCTTTATCACGTTGCAAAACATTTAAAAAAAGTCAAGTACCCACAGTAATTTGATTGTTAGTACGCATTTTATCATTATGTATTTCATCAATATTTTTACGTTTCTCGAGGCTTTCGCGGGCCAGACAAAACGCAGTAGTTTGCCCTCCCCTGAGCTAGATGGAAAGCATATTCAATACGCTTATGCGTGCACCACACAACTCCAATAAAGACACCAGTATTTGGGAGTAGTAGTATTTAAAAGTAGAATATGTGGATATTGCAGTCTGATTTGAGTCGGCTACCATCTTGCCCGTCCTCAACTACCATTCATATTCTTGAAATTTGAAACAAATTCCTGTTACCGTCGCAAGGGATAATTCTTTATTTACTAGTAACTATGCAACGCCAAAAGGAAACAAAGTCAACATCACGCCAAAACAAGAGCACTTACATTTCAATAAATATAGATCCGAACGGAAGGACGCCTCCCAAAGCAGCAATCACGGGAGGCTCCATGAACCACCTCTTGTCCGGTATCGGCCGGGGCACGGCGTTGATTCTGCAAGGGTGGTTGGGAGCGCCGGAAATGTTCCTCCCCAATATCGTTCCGACCAGGCTGAGCGGCATTATGACGAAGAGAATGATGCATGCCATCGCCATCTGGAAACGAGTGGATTACGCTATCAACAAAGCACGCGAGCACCAGAACACCGTCTTCTTTGGTTCAAATGCAAGAGAAATATTTCCGTAACTCTCAAATTGTAAGTGTTGAAGTCCAGGAAAGGCAATGATATAATATTCAATGTCTCTGTTATACTCGGGATGTTATCTTATCACCCAAAAAATGTTAAAACACATCTAAAATGCACCTCATGACGACGTTAATAAAATTTTCACCACAACCACAGACAAGTTGCCTACTATCTCATTGCAAAGACAAATCTTGGCATTAAGATAGCAGGCCTGAAAATTGTCTGCTCGTCATAACGATGGAAATATCACTGCGCAAGACCAGTCAGTAGCGATGGGCGTAGAAAAAGGAATACTCAAAACCAAATTGGGTATTGATTACAAGCAACTAATTCGAGTAAAGCAGCGGAAATCTAAATACTCAATGCCTTTGAGCAACCAAAAAGGAAGCTCTTTTCCCCAAAGGATTAATTGNNTCTAGCTGGATTACGTTCAGNTGGTTTGCCCTCAAGCATGTAGAGANGACTATAACTTGGCNCCATACCANATCTTTNAAGTAGCCTACCTAATGTGGCAAGTTCAGTTCNAAAATGCCCATTCCACAGATCGAAGCTTTACAAACTAGGGCACTTTGATCAGCNGTGATGATAACGTTAGGTCTAAACAATAGGTCTTACCATTGTTCCGAACGGTATTGCCCTCGACGCGTGGTAATACATGGCGATGAAATTCACAAAGAATGCGGTGCCGCAAACCAATCCCGGCAGCAGCAAGGCGCTGTAATTCATTTGTTTTATCCATTTTTGACCTAAAGAAAGAAGAGCGTAATGAAAATCGACTTGAGCAAACTCATAGCAAATAACAATCGTTATCAGACATAGAAAATGCTAATTTTATAGAAGAAAAAGTAGACACACAAGTACGGGCACAAATCAAAAATCGCGAGTTTGAAGAATACGGGAATTTGAAGAGAGCGTCTCGGATTTTCATTTGTCACCATGGCACAAAAATGCTTGAAGTCGCATAGTAAATCCCGATGAACAATAATTCACAACATTTCCATGTACAGCCGCTCTTGACAACTTCCCAAGATATAGGCTAAATCATCAGCGATTGTAACGATATCGCATATTACAACAAATCATGAAAATGTATCAGTAAAGTGCATTGTACACGACAAAAATAGCCTTTTATTTGACGATGACAACTACGGTCATTTACACAAGCCCAATACAATGTTTTGCTATCTACCGACTGACATCATGGTACGGATATTTTCTAGGTTTTTGTACGGCTCTGCTTACACAGAATAGGTGACAATAAGGAGCCCAGACAGAGCGTCGACACGCAAGCAGAGATTCAAGTTGAAAGCAGTAATAATTGCAACTTCTAACACTAGCTAAGCGGCAGCGGACGCATATCAATACCAGCCGGTAGTGCAAAATCAACATAGTTCCTTAACGACATGCCTTCGCCGACACAGAGCAAAGAACACTGATGTGTGCATAATACGAAGCAAACAACTAAAACCGGCACGCACCTCCCATTCTCGAATACAACGCCCCGCTGACGTATCCGTTAATCGGTGACAGAGCGGCGTACACAAATATACCGGTACTCACAACTGTGCCTCTCCTGCAAGACACGAGAGCACGTGTTATCATTCAACACACACAGTAAATATATGCTTCGTCGCAAAGGGAACATAGGGGGGCAATATTTTGTTGCGGTTTGGGAGAAGCTGACCGAACTCTGATCACACTATGCTGTACAGTAGGGCTGTTCAAAAAAAACTTTTTTTCCTGAATCTTGCTGGTTACGCGATTAAATCGTTAGGTTGCCTTAAAAAACGATGCACACCAAATTTGAATTCATTCCAACCAATATTCGCGAATTTAGTAGAGTTTGAAAATTTTGAGTTTACCCAAAAATGCAAAAAAAAATTTTCATCAAATTTTTCTGTCAACCCCACAAAATTGTTGCGCTGTCTTCAAAAACAATGCAAAACAAATTTGACTCAATTGCAACCCGTAGACGCTGAGTTATTTGAGTTTTTCTTTGAGAATTCGGAGATTATCCTTGATCGGTGGATAATCCAAGAATTATCATCAACAACAAATTTTCGAAGCTGAGCTGGTATCAAGGCTTGCACAGCGAGAAGAAAGTATCAAAACTATAATTTTAGTACATAAAATAAATCATAGTGGCAAGGGGGGTATAATTTGAGTGCCCGAAAAGATCTTATCTCGCTACTTGACTCAAATCGTTACAATCACTACTCGATTCGGATTTGAGTACTCAACTCGTTGTGTCCAACCCTTCTTTACTATGTAATAGAAGCAACGTAACCAGACGTTCACCAACACACAGTGCAGCGCGTCTCCGCTACCAACGTTTCTAAATTTCTCAGTAATTTTACAAGTCGAGTCCAACACTCACCGGTGTACAGGTCGCCGCCGATAATGAACACAATCACGGCCAAAGCGCTCATCAACGCGTGCGTGCCGGAGCCCACAAAGCCGCAGAGCAAAATCGGATAGGAGGCAGGCCGGAAAACATCCCCATGAATTTGCTTCCAGCCGTACTCGTCGCCAAGATCTCTCTCCTAAAATGAAAGATATCGGAATTCTTTAAATATCAGAAACCGCAGTGTTCCGAAGTAGCATTTTTCACTCGCCACATATACCGGTGATTAGGTATAATCTGAGGTGGCCAGTAGACGAGTACTTCTACTTTTTTTCAAGTAGCCTACTCATGTAGGTCTTACCTACTGGCGGTAATTCCACCAGCAGTACATCTGCTTCACATTTTTCAGTCTTGCAGACGTAACTAGAATACTTACTTTTTACTTACTTGGAAATTGCTACTTTTACTTGTACTTCAGAGTAGAAATTCATGACAGTAATTCTACATTCTACTAGAGTACCCATCATGACTGCTTTCACCAGCCATGAGATTGGGTATAACAGTGATTCCCAACCGGGCTCTCAGAGCCGCATACGGTAGCCAAGGTAGTCTTCATCTGGCTCTGATTGACTTCTAAATATGCCACAAAAATATAATAGACCACAATTGCTATTTGTTTCTGTGAATAGTTAGTCAAACTCTGTATATGAATGCTAAAATGAGGAATATTGGTTATGCCTATAGTCTTTCAGGGCCCCTTCTGGAAAACGGGAAAGATTTCTTGCAGACTAGCGTCAACCGCATGGATGAATAGTTGAATACTCGTCAGACAAGGATATATCGTAAGTTCTGCTGATCATACACCTTTATATATCGTATGTGTGACGAGTAAACTTCGACACAATTTTACTAATATCAAAATAACGGCTCATAGTCGAGTATGAAATGCAACAAGTCCAATATAACTCAGCTTATAATCCTCCGACAAAGTCGTGCATCAAGTGCTGGGATATATGCAAAGCCTGTACATAACAACATTTTCAGTTTATTTCAAAGTGTAGGCAAGAACTCGCCAATCTGCGTCTAACAATGCTAAAATAACCGATACAGAATCTATAGAAGTCTATGTGCATGCTTTTGAATTATCTGGATGGTGAGATCCAGAGGTAGGCTAGCTATCTCTAAATTTTCGTTATCAGTAGCCTATAATTGTGTGTCTTCATGGAGTTCATGCTGCTGCTCCCCTCCATACGTACTCTGAAGTTTGAAATGCGGCTTCTACATGCAAAAAGGTTGCGAACCACTGGTGTAAATGAAATTTTTTAAATATTGTCTATATATTCTTTTGTGTGGTTCCGTGTAATTTGGACATAACTTACCACGTCGTCGAGGTCATCTTCTTTGCTGTACCGGGCGTAGTCTTTACGAAGCGTTCGCATTAAAATCATCGACACGAGACCGACCAGAAATATGACCATCATGAACGAATTGAAAATCGAGAACCAATGAATCTGCAAAAACGAAAACGCATGGCTGGCTATGCTAAAACCGACTTCGGATCGGCACAGAAGACATGATCGTCGACTGCCGCTTACCCGATGTTGGAAAAAGCTTGGGTCCAGGTACTTCTCGTATCTGTCGTGAAAATTGACGTTAGACGAGCTCCACGTGACCTGAAACAAATCAAAGACGTTAAAAAATACGCAAGACGAAAGCTGTGTCTGCAACGTTTTAGAACACCATGTATCAGCGGTTCGCAAAACCTTTTTCGCCCCCTCCTACCAATTTCTTCACGTCTACATTGCCCATAACCACCAGAGGGCACAGGTGACAAAGTGAATCCACTTTTCCAGAGTACTCACATAGTCTTTTTGTTTGTGTACACTACTTGAAGTAGACTATCTCTTTTTCAACAGTTTTGATGCAGAAACGATAATTTTTGCCTACTTAGTTAAGTTTTGTCCAGTGAGAAGTAGTTTTTGGATGCCCTTCGATCACTTTTATGAGAGAATAAATCCGCAAAGGGGCCTAGGCCCGCGTACAAGGTTCAAATCTCACACTATAAAGAGAAAATTTGTTAATTTGATGAGGTGGAATTTTGCTGTCTATTTCCATTGATTGAATATTCAATTACATCTCAATTACTGGATGAGACGCGGGCAAGTACGTCCTTGCAGAAAAGGTCAAGACTACTGGAAGAATCTAACATAAAATAGTCACAATCATGTCGAACCAGAGAAATGGTAAGAAACAGTCCGCAATCATACTGAGAGTTTGTGAAAATATTATATGGTCAAACCCATCATTAAACTGATTTCACCGTGTTCTCACAGGCCACAGCAATGTAAGCTCGATTTGAATGGGACAATCTGTCACCTCGTATGTGAATTCGATTTTGATATTCGGAGCCAGCTTGACTTTTTGATCGCTCGTCAGGTTTATGTCCACAATCTGATCACCGTTGTAGCCGATTTCGAATTTCTTGTGGGTCCACATGAAGTATTCCTCTTTTCCTTGATCGCCAATCTCGCCAACGATGCCTGCGATGGTTTAGTTCAAATAGTAAAACAAAGGGTATGAGATTGAAGAAGGGCGTTATATTTTTTCTGGGTAGTCTCAGGCACGAAATTCCAAAGTGACATTCAGAAAAAGTGCAGTGCATTGGCACCGCAAATTTAAAAAATGTTCTGGCTGCTTGTATTTGTTGGTATAATAAACGTTCTCTAAAAGCCAAGTAGGATAAAATTATTTGAATTGTTGAATACATAACGTTTATGTGACAAATGGTGGGAAATGACATCAGCAGATACACGCTCATAACCTAGTGAAATAGCATAGAGAAATGTCATTCGTACATCCACTTGCTAAAGCAGCATTCATTATTCATAACGATTCAGAATTGCAAATTTTCAGAATATTCATTGGCAGTTATGCAAACAAGAGTGGAGAACAAGCAATCCGACAGCAACCGATGAAAAGGACCAAGTGGAAACACAATGGATAGGAAATCATCATTTCAAAGATTTGAACTACATAAAGAGAATGCGGTTTATGTCCATTGCTCGTTTCAATACTGGCAACGTTAGTTAGAATTGAAATGCCATAAAGGGATAGGATTATTCGATTAAATCAGTACTGGTCAGTATCTAATACTATCTATCAGCCAATCGTACAGTTCATCACTATTCTTACAGCAAAGCAAGGGACCGCAGAGATCGATGTTAAATTAGCCTCGAGCATTCCATTGCATAGCAGACAGTCAAGCTTTACAACAGTTTTAATTTTGAATCGTAACTTGGATAAGTTTCACGCACAGCCACAGATACGACAAGACACTACAATATACACTGAGACTGCA
>ATSW01011220.1:0-13290 GCA_000444245.1 Botryllus schlosseri
GCAACACAGTCCGAACACACCCAAGACATGATGTCGGAACACATCCCAGACATGATGTCCACACACACCCAAGACTCGATGTCCGAACGCACCCTACTACTACTGCATTTCCATGTGCAAATGAAGTGTGATCTTGAAACTGCAATTTCATCACTTTACAGTCTAATAGCCAAAATCAAACAGCTATGAACGAAGTCTCCTTGAAGCAAACTTTCATTTAAGATCCTATTTTCCAAAATATTTTAATATGTTTTTGAGCAATCCGCAGTCTAAATCGTGTAACGCCTGACTGATTTTAGACCATTGACCAAATTCCCCCTCAATTTAACCTTTGACCCTAACCTACAGGGCATTAAATTTTACTTGGAAATATAGACGATCAGACAAGCTTCAGATAAATCCAAGTACCGTATCTCAACTGTCGTCTAACATCTAGCTACACCTTCTTGAATATTGCATTGATAAAACGTGAAAGTGCAGACCCGAAATGAGCAGAAAATTGTCAATTTTCAAAGTGACGTAACTTTTGACCCCCAAGTCCAATTTTTATAAAATAAAGTTCATCCTGTTTGGAATTAGCTCATCTGTGCGTGTACCAAATTTCAGGAGATTTGGAGAGGTAGTGGTGGGAACATCGGTTGTCTGTGCAGGGAATTGCCCATTCGCTTTTTTCGATTATTACATCTTCCCCATAAGGTTTCAAGTCATTCAATCCTTTATGAACAGCTGCGTCCCCATCTCCAATCAATTTTACATAGCGAAATCCCGAATCCATAGAGCGCTTCCACAACTCTTTAGCAATATGCGTCTCCATACTATTTGAGCTCCCAGAATAATTTTTGTCACATTGTTCCATTTTCCATTCGTCCAAATCATTTCCTTCCAACTTTTTTCCCATTACATCACATGATTTGCAATAGTTGCTCAGCACCATATAGTCCACAATGATACGAGTGATTGGCTCAATACAAAATCCAATCCCATACTTGCTTGTATGGCCCCTCTTGTGCCATGACCCAGGCTAATAAAAAATTGAATTTCCAACACTTAGGGTTATCCAATCATTATAAGACTTGGGTAAATGAAAGATGATATCTAATAGAACAAATATCAACAAAAAATCAATTTTGGAATTTTTTTCATTTTGAGGGGTAGTCCCCCCCCCCTAATTCCACAATGTATCTCTTGCACCCTAATGTGCTGCTTCGTACCCCGATGGGATCGGACCCTGGTTAAGAACTCATGTAATAGAAATTTCCCATCGTCAAAGAATTCCTTGGTGTTATACAGCTGTAGAACGTACTACTACCTTACTTGCCACAGATAATAACTTGGATAGAGAGAACAAACAAAACCAAGCATGTAACCAACTATATGTCATGGGGGTCACAGAATACCAATGGTTGCTATACTGACCCGATTAGATAGCTATATACCCTACGCAACGTAAGCTATGACATTTTGATATATTACTATTTCCAATGACACTTTCATAGATTGTTGCATCCGTAGGATTACCAAGTTGCCGTTCCGAGTCGCAAGTTCTTCTCTGATTTTAACGTTTGCCCGACTCAATTCGGGTCATTTGTATTCAATCACCCAGTCAATCCGAAATCGAGTAATTTTACGAGAAGATCGCATCAAATCAAATCACAATTTTCAGTCACGAATCATCAATGGGTCATGTTTTATCATCATGTGAGGTAATAGCTGATCTTCTACCACATAAAAGTGATGTGATAGTCAAGTTTGTTGAGATTTCAGTGATTTTTATTGTAGTTTTAGAGTGAACTTGAAGTTCTTAGATCTAAAAAAATATGGCACTCGAATATATTGTTGAAGACTTGAAATTCCAAAATGCCGTCTCAGGCTGCACAAAATGCGGGCCGTGTGTTTGAAGCCTCTGCTTTAGGCGTATGTAACGAAGTTTTGCATCAATCTGTCTGAAACAGTGGATCCAAAACTGTTGTACGTGTACTACTAGTCATGTGTTTCCCAAACTTTTTTGAGCTACCCGCCCCCTGGACACCTAATAAAGTGCCAGCGCCCACCCCCTGACACCCCACTCACCATGTCTAAATAATATGGCGAAACTTGTTCTGCGTTAATTACAGCGAATGATGAAACGGATGATACTGGTGCTGGTGTATTATTACCATCATCCCAGTCATATTAGGTTTGAGTTTTGATAAGAACTATCTCATTTTGAAATCTCCGGTCTCCACGTCCCGTGCTGTCAAGTCGGTTTATGCTATCGGTCAGAAACTTTGTCACGACACCAAAAACGCGTTTTATCAAATATGAGCTGGGAGGGGCAACGACGAAAAAGTCAATTCGACTCCAGTGACAGTATTTTTATTTCATTTAATTGTGTATCCAGAAAGATTGATTGGAGTGTGGAGATATTGAATGTTGGTTTGAACTCAAAATGGTTCTGCACAACAATATAATCCGCTCTGAAATCATTTCATTGTCGGTAATTTCATGCTCGAAAACTTTACAGAATGGATTGATTATCAGGATATGAATATCTAATTAGAATATATCCTGGGATTGAATCACCATATTCTTGTGCAGTTTTCCGAAAGTATTGGTTTATTCTTCAGTATAAAAATCGGGTATGCGAGCTGGACGGACGCTCGGGCAAGCTTGAAAATTGGAACAGCTCATGTCTCGCTAATTTTCTGTGATATTTCACAGGCTTATCACTGCATCCGGACAGTGTCATTTCCACCTAGATCAGGATTCTTAATTACTAAGAACAGATATATTCTACTCGTAAATTTTGGAGAATATCCCCGTCAAGTAGAAGCAACATCGTTTTTCGTAACCAGAACACTTTGTCGAAGGCCACGGTCGCAGCACTGTGGAAAATCCACAATCGTTTGAAACGGAGATGAAAATGACACCTTGCAATACCTGCTCAAATACTTCGTAGTTCTCGCAGCACAGAATGAACCACGCTTTCTAGGGATTCGGTCGACAGCTAAATTAGCCCATTGATGGGCAGGATCAACATTGTTAAGTAATAATGGACTTCTCCGGTACAGCTGATTAGATAAACGGACGACCTGACTGAATCGAATTTACATTCTTAGTGTGTGCTTAGCTTCTTTATTCGTCAATCGTTTCAACACTACGCAGCAGTTGCATTTTAAACCTACACCTTCCCCATTTGCTCTCAGCGTTCCCCGATCGTCCAAGTAGCCACCGCCCCTCAATCGCCCATTTCATGGTCGTGAGCGCCCCCAGGAACCGCTGCACTGGTCTTACTCGGGAACATCTCAAGTGGTTTTAAAATTGAAAATGTGTAAATCAAGATTTCTACTTTGCTTTGTATCCAAGTGCCACTGGACGTACCTAAACTATATTGTACAAGACTACAAGTCAAGCAGGGAACTGAGGGAAGCTTCGTGTCCTCAGTTCTGAAAATCGTCAATGTTCGCCTGTGGTTGAAACAACTATAATCACACACGCAGAGATGGTTACCGTTGTGTAACCGCGTGGTAAGTCAGGAGGGATCCATATACTAAAAAAAGGGGGCAAAGCTTATTTTTAAATGGCTGCCAGACCTTTTTTGAACAAATATATCAAATCCCTGAAAAAACTTCCTGCGCTGCGCGTGGTTTACAGTGTCGTGGATAGTAAATTACCAAGCCTTGTCACAATTTCAATAGATTCAATAGCAGATCAGCGTACCAGATCCTGTATTCGCAGCAAACCACCTGTTCGCAACATCTGTTTTGAATTTTTAACCGTCCACGAGGTCAAAAAGGTTGAGAACCAATGATGTCTAGTGTAGTGTCAAGTTTTCGAGTATCGCCAGGCCTGTTTATTTTTGGATATTGGGTTTTATTTTTGGAGATTCTCCAAAAATAAGATTTGAAAACATCCAAAAATAAGCTTTTTTTGGATTATGATTTTTCAAGTTTTTAGTGAAATAAACGAGTCAGAGCAGTGTAAATGCTGTTGAAACAACAAGAAAAGTCACAAAAACACGCATAAAAACGGCATGTGTGTGAGGAAGGGGTCTCCGAAACGCTAAAAGTACTTTTACTGACTGGAAGGATCAGAGGCGTGGCGACAAGGGTTTAAGAGGCGGCATGGTATGAAATCGTGCGAGTGCGGTGCGGTGCGCGCTGGACCTTGTGGCTCAGGTCGAATACTGCCACCTCTACAACAATCACTTCGTCCACACGATGATGGGACTGAATGGCTATACATACCTCATACGGCTACAGGACTTGGTCCAGGAGATGAAAAGTACGTGCCCAAGTTTGTTGACACCTGCTGGTTGTCAATTAAGAAAGTGACCACTTGGTTGACTAGACGCCGTAGCAAACTCCTCGAGAAAAGTCCGGCCTGTGTACCTTCGCCGCAGTGGTGGATCCAGCTGATCGTCCTCGATCGCATGGCCACAGAGCTGAGCACCATCGTCACGAATCTTCAGCGACTTGGCCATCTGATCGTGGAGCAGCAGGATGAGCTCCATCGCCTGGTCTTACGCCTTCGATCTCGGTGCCCAACAGAGGACTGGGACAATGACACCCGCAGCAAGGAAGGTCCTCTGGTCAGAGGGTGCAGGGCTATCAAGTTCACTGAGACACGCAACTTCGTGGAGGATCAGGGGTGTGAACTGTGCAGTCCTCGATTTTCTCGAGAATATCGATAAAGACGAGAAGTAGCCCACTTTTGAGGCAGCCTGGAGCTTTATTGCAGGGCTCATCGACGGCATAAAGAAAATTGAAGTTGCCGACAATGAAAGGGCCCTGCCCTGTCTACCACACCAAGTGGTGCAACCTCGTAGGCAGGACAGAACAAAAACTTCTTGCTCTTTCAGATTCTAATAATATAAACAAGAGTGATACATATATATAGGTTACTTTATTTGTAGCCCAGTGAATTGATCAACAAACACCAGGGTGGGCTGTCAAACAACTGGACACTCGNGTAGATATACAGAATATCGAAGACCAATTCCAATCCATGCCTCTCCGGTCCAAAATGGACGTCACTTTCAAGCGCATNATTGAAGAGCGCTTGTCAGGCGCAAAGGCTTGGAATATTGAGGAATTTTAAGCCANCCGACAGTTCTTTGGGCCCATATGGTTNGATGTTTACCACANCTGCGACGGTCGAAGCCGATTTCTNGAAAATCAACCGAGCGTCACTCATGATTTTTGTTTGGAGGGCATTCTCCAGGCCAAAGACTTTGTGACGAANGTATTGGAAAGTTAGATCAAGATCACTGATGATGTCGATGTGTTGAAGGACATGAATACATGATAACAACATACTTTCGGTGAAGTTTTCTATGTAGTATTAGGGCTAANNACACCTTCATTTCTTATTTTTNGANATTCTCCAAAAATAAAATTTTAAAACATCCAAAACTAAGCTATTTTTGTTATTTTTGGAGAAATCCAAAAATAAACAGGCCTGAGTATCGCTCATTACGACATGATAGAAATTAGAAAGAATAGAAAAGTTCTAATATGTTCTTTGCGGCCACAAATACTGCATCGCTGTTTACTTTTCATAAAAAATAGATTTGCGTTTGTTGACCATGACATTAATATTGTGACTGCTGGATCACGATGCTTGTCGTTTCCGTGAGCATGTGAAGACATTCAGAGCCCAGCTACTCCAAGATTTATTGTTCATTACTAGGGCGGGTTTTTTTTACCACAAAAAAAGAAAATTTTGACCTAAAAAATCAAAATTTCGACTTTTTTTGACCTAAATAAACTGAATTTTGACCAAATTTTGACCTGACATATGCAAATTATGTGTTTTGCCACATAATGTTAAAATTGTACCACTTATCTTAATTTCTAGTTGGAACTGGCTGTCCTATAGGCCTAACGAAGTAGTTTGGACTGAAAAACGTTTTTAGCTGAGAAACAGGCAACTTATTACAGGAAAAAAACAATATTTTATTGAAATTTGGCCTTATAAAGAATTCCGGTGGGTGAAACGTATTATGGTAGAAATAATTAATTTTTTTTATTTCAACGAGACATGCTTTCCTACATTCTTTGGTAGAAAGTGCATGTCCTTACTAAGAAGCTTGCCAAGGACGTTCAACAGCAGCAGTTGTTGTTGGTGACACACCGTGTTGCTTCATTCTGACAATGTTGTCTACATCAGTGGTTCTCAACCGCCGGTCCGCGGACCGGTGCCGGTCCGTGACGACTTTCCAGCCGGTCCGCGAGGTATATTACAATTTTATACCTGAATTTCAAGATGCAATATGCTGAAGGCTCGTCCAATGTCCATTGATAAAATAGATTAAACATCAAAGTTTAAACTCATTCAGAACATGCTCGATTAGACTTGAAGCTCAAGCCGTGTCATTTGACAAGTGAGCGACAAGCATACGAGCTTAGTCACTGAACCCCGCAGTTTGCGCGATCATTCCTATTAGATTCATTCATTTTGCGAAGGACCGTGCCTGCCGCACCCCAAACCCTCCAATGAGTGGGACGAGCTTTTAAGGGGGCCTAAAATTATTTCGTGAATGAACATAAATTAAAGAGCATTTTTTGAAACTTTTTCCATCCAACTTTTTTCAAATTTTTTCGCGCTTGGCGCGGTTTAGTGTCACAAAATGTTTGATTAGTGGGTGTCCTTCCTCCAAGAAATACTCATGATTTATAGAAATAGGCATTATGGCGTTAGCCATTACCTCGCCACGATTGACGGGCCAACACATATTGAAGTTTAGACTAACACAAGACCCCGAAAAGTTTGCTAAAAACTATCCAGAGAGATAACCTGGGCCGAAAACTTTGATAATTGTCCGTAGGCTCCAAAATGGCTGATGCCGAATCTCGGTGTTTTGGTAAACTGTTCCCCACAATACAAATGCCATACTACAGAGAAAAATTATTTACCAGTGAAATAATACCAATTTGAAATTGTGTGCGTCTTTTAGTTTAGCTTAGTTAAGGACGATGTCAATATCTAGCCTACTCGTTATATAACAGACAGTAAGTCACGAAATATTGACATGCAAGGAAGTAATTATTCCAACAGTCCCATTCGAATATGTCTAATTATTACTTATGTGCGCTACATTGTCCGAAACCTCACTCGACTCTACCGGAAAATCTGATAATTGTGAGAGTGAGTATAAAATCTATAGCAAAATATATGCAATTACCAATATTATTGACGGATTCGGGTAAAAATATTGCGCTTCGCGCTATAAGATAACAAACTCTCTGCCTACACTGAGTAGAATGAATGTGCTCACAAGTAGCCTGCTGGTGAAAATAGCTATGCAACTGTAAGGTTTGGGGAGATGAAGCCGCCCAGAAGTTTGGTTCATCACCATGAGGGGGCTTCCCGCCCAAGACCAGCGTTTTGGTACGGGTGGGCTGACGAAGCGCTTTTACGGTCCTGATTTCGTGGATGGCCTGGTATAGCTGTTGTCAGTGTTTTCGTGTGGCGCGTTGTATTCGTCACAGCCAGAGTAGCATAAGTCTGGTGCTAGTGGGCAATGAGCAAGGTAGCACGACAAGGTGCTTGGTTCGACTACGGAATGCTTGTTTTCTCGATATTGTCGAAGAGAAGAATATCATTCGAATTAGCGTGGTCGGTTAAATCCATGGCGTTCGGCGCGACTGTAAACGACTCAAAGGCGGTAGGAGGTTTATTTGGGCAAGGCAATTGTACCTCAACTCAGCAGACTCACTACCGTAAAATCTCAAGAATGCCATCATGAATATAATTAATTACTTCAAAACCCTCTAAATGTCACTCTCTACCAGCATATACTTGCAGAAAACCGTTGCATGCTTTACGTTTGGGATTGATTTCGATTTTTGAAAGTCCACTGGTCCGCCAAATATTTTTTGAAACTTTACTGGTCCGCGAGGTGAAAAAGGTTGAGAACCACCGGTCTACATCACAATCTTTCATCATGCGCTTCTTAATATAAGAATGATGCAATGCCCAAGAAGTCTTTCTTCAGTTAGGATATTGGGGTACTTTGACCATAACACCATGTTTTATTTGACCGTTTATGATTCACAATGAACAGGCCATTAGCCGTTTAAAACGGTGGGCCTATAAAGTAGGCTTCAAGCTGTAAAATATCAAATGATAAGTTCACCGATAGTGCAAAATCTACGATAAAAACGAAATGCAGACGTCACAAAAATTTTGACTTTATGAACAATTTTGACAAATTTTGACCTGTCAACAAAGAAAACGTCAAAAAAAACATCAGCATTAGTGCGTTGTATTACCCTGTGTTATTTGATGCCGCTGTTCTATTTCCGTAAATGTTTCAACACTTGAGCCATTGGTGTAAAAATGTGAATTACACTGGACTACAACTTTCGAATAAAATTTTGCGCCAAAAATTTTAATGATTGATTTAGGCTAATTTAAGGTTGCTGAATCCGGTTCTGAGCTCAGAATTTGTGTATCGCGTCGGGTTTTTTCCGTATGAATTTTTCCCACTTTCCTAAATTAATCGAATTTTGGCTTCCGTTAGTGACATCACGGTTTGCATACAACAGCACCAGATCAAATATTGTTATTGAAATCATCTATCATGAAACCTGGGTTTCTGTAGTACAGAATAAGTGAGTTTTCGATAAACTTGAATCCAGTGATTCTCTATCTTCGTTCAATCAGAAGCTCTTTTCGACCCGTGAAATTATATCGGTTTACAAATTTCATAGAAAATTTGCCCCGAAAATTTAAATGATTGATTTAGGCTAATATTAGGTTGCTGAATCCGATTCTGTGCTCAAAATTTCTCTATGACGTCAGATTTTGCGGTAGGTATTTTTCTCATTTTCAAAAATTAATCAGATTTTGACTTTCGTTGGTGACATTACGGTGAGCGTACAACTGCATGAAACCAAATATTGTTATTGAAATCATCCATAATGATGAAACCTGGGTTACAGAACAGAATAATTGAGTTTTCGGTAAACTTGAATCCAGTGATTCTCTATCTTCTTTCGATCAGGACCTCTTTTCAACCCATAAATTAATACGTAGATTTAACTATTTTTAGTCGGTAGCAGTTATCCATTTTATATACCACTCTTCGTTTAAAGATTGTGATTAGTAGTAGGGATGGTGTGAACGTGAGGTTCACGTTCACAATGGCAGGTTCTGCCCTGTAACCCTTTTTCATATATCACAATTTTCACTTCATTATAACATATTTGGTTGAAATTTATTGAATATCAACTGCGGGCCATGCTCTATGCAAGGCGCTGGCAGCATAAAAAAATTCGACACTAAACGATCATACACCTTGACAATCTGTAAAATTTTACTTGCTTTGTTACAAAAGTTTGCTCGAAATATCCCGCTTTCCGTTTTTGAATATTTAGTGACTATCTGCCGTCAGCTTAACCCGCAATCACACAACACCATGAGCGAATGATGCTTATTCAACCAAACAATGATATTGATATCTATGTCCGATGTAAAAAGTCTTGCGGGCATGCGGGGACAATCTTGACTTCAAATGTTTACTGTACCATAAAAACCAAATCCGTGCGATTGGGATGTTGGTCATATCGGTAGCAAGTATAGAAACCCGTTATACACTCTGCTCAATATCAACGTATAGCAATACTCAGACGCCGAATACAATTGTCTGGTCTGGCCTAGACTGTTGGGCTTAAGCTTATATTCTCGTGCAATTCCTCGTCGAAATTGGTGGCAAAGCAACCGAATATATTGTGTTCATGGGATTATTTTATCATTTGATTGTCCCAGTTGATACATTTGGCGATGTTTAAAATGTCAATATATACTTCAGCATTTTGGCATTATGTTGCCAGTGTCTTCGCTAGGTATCGTGTACAATGTACATTAATATAGGTCATCATAGCACTGAAATGTAGGGTTGGAATTAGCTAATGACGTATCATGACGTCACGATGTTCACGTTCGCGTTCACACGAACCTGAACCTTTCATAGGTTCAGTCCATCCCTGATTAGTAGCTCAGTACTTAATTTAGTTCCCCACGATTTCTATCTTTATACATCAGTCCTGCAGACTAAATCGGCCAATGCATTTTGTGACAGCACACTGCTCTTTTGTAAAACGTATAGGTTTGCAAACAATAAACATTATATTGTTGGTATATTATGTAGAAGATAATTGTTCACTCCGTTACATGACTTGAATATGTGGCCCTTTAAGCTTGTTTTGAAACATATTAGAAGAAACAAGATGTATGCTTTTCCAAAGAAAAAAAATCTTTTTCTTAGTGTATTGCAGGATTAAACGCCATTTCTAAATACAAAAACTATTTGGCGGTTTTTGATTTGCCGTAAGATTTTACTATGAACTGGAGTTGGTTGAAGTGATCGGTGTTGCTATTCATGTAGCACAAGTAACGCCTTACCTTTCTACTCAATTACAAGTAGAAGTAGTAATTTCTAAGATATGTGGAAACTATTTCAAGTGGAAGACGAAATGAAAGGTCTGAGAAAGTCAGTAAATATCTAAGTATATTTGGTTGGTAGGATGGTGGTCGCATGCATTCAAGAATTAGTCCGAGGTGGCTACATACGAAATCGCAAGATGTATCTTCGAAAGTTATCGCAAAATGAGTATAATGACACCACTCATGGGTAGAATCTTCGAAAAATATATTCAGTTACCGTGATTCAGAGGCTATTTCACACGTTTCTTGAACAATTATTATAGTGGTGCAATATTATCCCTGAACTACTTTCTACTTTACAAAAACCAATTTGCGAATGTAATTAGTTCATCCAGAATACTGTTCGGGTAGATGTTGGAGTGGTTGTGAAACGTTACCACTTCAGTAAGTACTGCGAGTAGCCCAAATCTACTTGATTACCTCGAAAAAGTAGAAATATTCAACATATGTAATATATCAAAAACGTGATTTGATGGAGCAAAAATAACGCCAGATTCGTATTCAGCGCCCCCAAATTAAGTCTAATTGACCGAAAGAAGTCCCGGCAAAATCGTGTAGACCAGTGTGGTTAGTATTGAGCCATTTTAGTGTAAAATTGCTACCCTGGATGTTGAATGAACATACCGGTATGCTTTAAGAACATCTGCATGAATACATATTTGGGTCATGATATACATATATTGGTTAATCTGAGCTCAGTGACATATTCCTAGTTGAATTTATTTGATATGTTACTTATAAAATAAAAATTTTGTTCGTATAACCAATATACTATACTACTTTAGGTCAAAAGATTATCAAGTTAAAGATAATGAACCAGGAATTCTCGACACCAACACCTCTGAGACTGAGGGCCAAGCATCTTCAACAGCTGGTATGTGAAAACTAGCAGCCCATTTCCTCTGTTATATATTCATTCAGTATAACTTTCAGGCCTTGTATCAGAGAAGAATGATGCCTGGACTCTGGAATTGAATGACGTAAGTTTTACAATATTACTCCATTATTAGGGAACCACAATATATATTCGTCTGCAGTGTTAGGTATTTTATATCCTTGCTACTTTACACTTGGCACCAATTCTTAAACTTGGCCAAAAAATTGGATAACTAAAATGAACTATAAACTTTAATTTTCGAGATTTAATCAGAATTTGTTGTTTTGTTATCCTGCTCCTGTTCATCACATCACATTGTGTCTCATGTATTGCATTGTACAATGTGCATTGCGTGTGGAAGAAAATAATAGGGAGCCGGTAATTGTAATTATTTTGATTGATTTGCATTTCAGCCTTTGAACCAAATAAGGTTTTCCGGGGTGTGTCAATGTATCTCACACTCTGAATAGGCTTGAAGTTTTGTTATCACACTTTCTTGTAGAGGAATAAGATGACTGATTGCTCGACAAGAGATCAATTTATTGCTTCCTGTAAAATTGTATTGTAGCCCCACCGCACGCCATGATTTTTCAATCCGAGGTTTTGTTGATTTTTCACATCCGTGCTTTTTGTACCCTTCTTGGTAGTGGCGTAACCAGTTTGGGGGTCGAAATCCCTCCCATTTCAAACTTGAAACCCCATCCTTTTGAAGGTTACCAGTGAAATCGGCACTCGTCAATTTGCCAGCTGATGTTGAGCTGACCCAATCATGGAAAGTATAGGTCAAAATACGACAACCAAGTCTGTGCCAGCGAAAGTAGTTGTGCACCATCTAAAAATAGTACATTTAGCTTGAGCTTTCTTTGACCGGATTATTCGAAATTTCACGCCTGTGAAGTTGTATTTTATGATACTATTGGGGATCTATGGGGTGATTTTTTTGACAGTCAAAATAAGTCAACATTTTGTAGAAATTGTAGCGTTAGGTAAAAAAATTGTCAATTTACACAGTCAAAATTTTGTTGTAACTTGCATTCCGTTGGTATCGTAGGTGTTTGCACTGTCCATGAACTTATCATTTGACATTTTACAACTTGTAGCCTACTTTATAGGCTTACATTTGTAGATGGTCCATTGTCTGCCCATTGTGAATCATAAACGGCCAAATGAAACAAATACGTTGGCATGGTGTTATGCTCAACGTACCACAATATCCTAACTGAAGCAAGACTTCGTGGGCATTGCATGGTTCTAATATCAGGAAGCGCATAATGAAAAATTGTGATGAAGGTAGACAACATTGTCAGAATGAAACCACACGGTTTGTCACCAGCAGTGTACGCACAACTTCAGTGTTGTCAGCCAACAAATGTTGCTGTTGAATGCTCTCTCTCCATTCTTGGCAAGCTACTTAGTGAGAACAGACATTTTCTACCCGAGAATGTAGGAAAGTAGCCTATCTTTCATTGTACTAAAACAGGCTCTAATTATTTCCACCATAAGGTGTGATGTAACGACTGGAATTCTTCATAGGTCCAGATTTCGTTAAAATAAAGTTTTTTTATGTAAAACTTTGTCAGTTTTTAAGTCAAAAAAAGTTTCTTCAGGCCAAACTACTTCCTAAGGACAGAGAGTTCCAACCAGAAATGAAGAGAAGTGGTACAATTCTAACATTATGTAGGAAAATACCTCATTTGCATACATTAGGTTAAAATTAAGTTTTTCAAGGCCCAAAAATGTCAAATTTTTTTTGTTATAAGTCATAATCTTCCGTTTTCTTTTTTAGGTAAAAAAATCGCCCTAGTGATATACAATGTTCTTTGCAATTCTCTACTAGTGGCTGACGATTACTCCTGACGAGCGTCAGCTGAAAATATTGGGGTTCATCTCCATATGAACATTAGGGTTGTCCATAATTTGGAAAATCTTACGAATCCTCCGTTGTAATGTCTTATTCTATAGATTATTGATAAAAAACGACA
>ATSW01011223.1:0-21653 GCA_000444245.1 Botryllus schlosseri
TATTAGCACGATCCTCTACCATGCGTGTCGTAACAAGGAAATTTCCCGGCGAGCGGCGAAAGTCCGGAATTTCGCGAATCGTGTTTCGGCGGCGCCGCGAATTCAAAGCTTTCGTTGCCGTAAGAGGAGGCAGACGGAGGAGGGGTCATGGGGCGGTGCCCGATTGTGTCTGAACAAACGCGATGTTACTGTTAAATCCACGCCAGGGGTAGTAGTTAATCAACAAGGAATAGTTTTAAGGGTCCGTGAAAGGCCAATTTTGTAACTACACTATCTTTTATTTATGAGACCTGTCCTTATTTTTCAATTAATTGACCGGCCGGAAGTATTGGTAGCTCACCAACTAGTCCATACACCAACGACGGCGAAGGCAGCCTTGACTCGTAATTTTCTGTTGACTCGAGTCATTTTCTTAACAATGGCAAATGACTCGACCAAGTCATACGACTCAAGACATTGTATATTATTTGATTCAATTCTCCTGCGTCACGACCAATATTCGAATAAACATGTTGAGAGTGAGAAAACTAAATATATTATGAACCGAAGGCCTTTGATATCACCCAAAAGTTTCACAGAGGACAATTTAACCTGACCTGATCACAATCAGGAACGGTGAAATCGACGACTTGGACTCAGACTCGCGTCTAAACACTACGACTCGGACTAGACCCGTTGGCGAATTGAAAATGACTCGACTTGACTCGAGTCAAAACTACAAAAGTCAAATTCTGTGACTTGGAAGCTTGTGACCACCTATTTTTAGTAGTTGTCAAAGTGTCAAATTTTGAGTTAGTTAGGTTACTTATAACACGGCAAAACACATCAAATTGTCTCCTGATCTACATGCTACAAGGGACTAAAAACTGAGTAAATTAAACAGGGGTATAAAAAATGGAGCGTTAAAAGAATATCCACTCGAAAGCAAGCTAGTGTTAAGCACCCAACCCTCTCACCTCTCGAAAGATCCAATTTCCGTTTCGCGACCGAATCGCACGCTCTTGGAGAGCTTCTGTCCGGTCCGACCTGGTCACCGGCGTTAGGCGACACGTGATGTATATTAATCGTGGTGGTGCGTCCCGGGCTGGTCGCGCCTGCCCAGTCCTTGTCGTGCCGCAGCTGTTCCTGTAGCTGCCTCCTCAGGGCAGAGTTGATCTCGATGCTGCGTTCCAGCTGAACTCTCAAACTACGAATTTCATCCAGAAACTCAGAGATGTCGAATTCCAACACCGGCCGAGACTCGTGCCCAGTGACCGGGTCAAATCCGCGTTCGCTCGATTTATCAAAATCAGAGCCCCGCTCCAAAACAGGGTTAGACCGGACCGGGTCTATGCTTTGTTCGTGAGCTGGCCCCGATCTCGGGCCCCGGTGCTGCGATCGTGCCGAATCTTTTCTGCGGCTGTTCGGACTGAAACGCGATTGACTGTCCGACGTGTGGTCCGACTCGAAGCTGTGCCGCGAGATATCGTGTAGGGTGGATGAATGCTTCGGGTCAAAGGTCAGATTTGAAGTCTGCCCGCAAAGCGACCTTCGAGATCTGCCGTCTGAAAAAAAAATTTGATCTCGGATTAACAATTAGACTTTAACGCTGGAGTTCGATAATAATTTTCGCAACAATGGCCGATTTCTAGCTGTATCTGGTTTTCTAAGGCGCAATCATGTGTTGAGCGAGTTATTTATAGATACGGCGACCGAATATGCATTGCAAAGACCAGATACCTGCGTCTCCTTCGTTCTTGTAGTACTTCTCGTAGAGCGCCAGTTCCGATTTGAGAGTCTTGGCCAGGCCACGGCTTTCGTCGAGCTCTTCCTTGACGCGGTTCAGGTCCTCTCGGAGACTGAAAACCACAAAATCCGGTAAACTGATCACTAAAAAAAGGGTCAACACTTTCGACCCTAATCCTATTCACGGCCTGATTGCCGTGAATAAGGACACACGTCAAAAATAAGGATGGAATGGCACGAATGGCAATGGTCTGTTTGCTTGGGTTAGCATCAGGGTGTACGAAAAGCATTAAGGGCAAGTACAGTATCCATTACCTTGAAGCGCACTGATTTGCTTCGTCTGCGGTTTGACGAAGGGCTTCCGCTTCGACCATACTGACTTCGTTACGGTCATTGGCAGACTTCAATTGCTCTTCAGACTTCTTAAGCTCCTCAGACAAGTTTCGAATCTAAAACAAAACGACTTCACACATCCAAACAGGATTTACAGTACTTCCTACGTCGAATCAGGGCAAATTTCACAAGATCTTGTGAAGATTTTGTTTCAAATTTTCTTTTCAAGAGTCTGTACACTGGAATTTTGGCTCATCTCTTTGCTTTCTGATATTAAAGGAGTCCTATCGAATTTAGTCAACCCCAAAAATACAAGATTAGGATTGAAATGAATTCAATGTGATCTCTCGCTGTAACACAGAGTGAAGCAAATCACAAACCTCAACATCTCTCTCGGCGATAGTTTGTTCCATTTCGCCGATCATACTCGCGAGCAATTCTGTCTGTGTCGATGATTCTGACAAACGGTCGTTCAATCGTTCCAGTTCCTGAGCGGCCGCTGAATAAAAAGACACATCGCAAGTCAGATGCTTTTTGCATGGCGGTAGTAGATAACGAACGAAATGAAACATGTGACAAAGCCATACCATAATTTACTTCGATGGATGTTTGGTAAGTGGCGACGGTAAAACCAGTCACTGCAGAACATACCGGCGTAATTTTCTTTCACTTTCATCTCGGCTTCCAACTGTGTCTGGAGTTGCGCAATCTTCTCGTTGGCTTGGAAAAGCTCCGACCGGACTTGAGCCATCTCGTCTCCATATCTCGAACCTTCCTTTGCGTTGACGGGCAAGTAGATATTTGCGGCGACTGAACAAGAGCCATTATATATCTCTAGAGCAGAGTTGAAAAAAATTGGTTGAACCCGATTGAACTCAAAACTGAATAGGGAAGAGAATGATTTGGAGTCGAGTCAAAACTGCAAAAGTGAGATTGACGTGTGACCCGGAACCTTGTGACTCGGTTGCAACCCTGCTCATGACTATATAAAGTGTGTATGATGTTGAAAGTTGAGATATGTACCTTTTATGCCAGCACAAAGCAAACACTTTCACTACTTAGTACTTACCTATGTCTTGTACTTAGTGATTGTGCTTCGCAGAAAAACTATCAAAATTATAATTCTCGTTGATAATATTAACTGTTAATGGAATGCGGCACATAATTTCAGCACCGGGAAATTGTCTCTCTCCTTGCTTGACATCAATCATTGCACGAAGCTCTACTCCCACCATAGGCTTATACTTTCAAAGAGCTACAACGCTCACCATGTTCGCCTTGCGACGTTTGATTCAACTTGCTTTCCAACTGCCTTCGCAGGTTATCGTTGGTGTTGATGCTGTTCTCCAAGCGTTGTCGCAAGACGCGAATTTCTCTCAAATGCTCTTCCAGGACGTCTACAAAAGCGAACTGTAGTATTAGCCTGAAACAGGTACATTGCATTAAAAAAAAACTGCGCATAATTCATTTGAGGTTGCACGTAAACGTAAGCTTGTTAGCGTTAGAGCAAACTATTGCTTAACAGTTGTAACGCAAGGGTTACACTGAAAAAAAATCAGGCGAATCCATATTAACTAAACTTAGGCAAGAGCCACCAATCTACCTGAACAAACTTTGGCATTCACTTTGTACTGTTTGGATCCATCCTTCAATATCAAGGATACCCTCTCCATTACTAGCGTGTAGCAAGACTACTGTCAATTATTCACGACACTTCAAGCTAAACTGGCGGCCTTTTTCACCACACCACACAGATATACATGCATGACTATGCGCATGCAGGCGGAATAATCAAACCTAACTCGAAAGTCAAGCTGGCATTTCCCTAATTGAAACCGGGCTACACCCGTAATCCCTGCTTAATCTATCTTTAGGCTGACTACTAAACATATTTTGCTCAAGAGTATTATTGAGCCTAGTCTTGTGATTGTGATGTAACAATGGTACATAGAGTCAGAATAAATGAAAAAGTGAATTTCGGGATTGTCATCAATTGATAAATTATACAGTAGGATTTTTCAACTGGTCAAACAATCCTCTTGTACTCACCAGCAGGCGACCTGTTCGATCGTTCAGAGTTCTTGGCTTGAGTCAACGCCTCCATCGTGATATCAAGCTCTTCCTTTAGTGACCTNAAAAATGCGTATNAAGTAATTAAAACACCNCAGTATTTCTGAAACGGTCAATCTTAACANTCTGAAAACATTAGTTACAAGGGGTAAGACTTCTTTACAGACATGCCAGTGGGGAATCTCCAATTAATCCTACAGAGTTTAGCAGCATCTTGAAGGGCAAAATGCACGATGTGAATTATGCAACGCTAGCTTACTGGTTGAGACGTTCGCTGTCTTCCAATCGTTTTTCTAGACCGCTGTCGCCGTTATCACGTCTGTCCGAAGGCGACGAGTGAACAGACAGCGCGGGATTGAAACTTGTTCTAAAAGAAACACGAAGGGCATGCAATCGCAGGTCTACTCATGGCAGAAACCACCCAAATCGTACCGCATCAATTTTCACTCACCCAATTTCCTGCCCCTGACGAGGACTAGCGCTTAGACTCCAGCAACCGCCGTACGATGCAGAACAGTTCTCGGCGTCCTTAGTGGACGACAGCCGACGTCTGGCGTTTGTGCCGCTTTCCGCTGTAAAGAAAAGGCAACCTAAAAAGCGTGAAACTGGCTCACATGCCCACCAAGCCCTAAAGAGCTCACAAAATAGAACAAAATCACTCGAGGTTTTGAACAAAATCATACAAAGGCAAGAAAGCTAATGTTTGTGATATGCGATAATATGTTCACTAAAGGCTTTTCGATTACTCTCATCAGTAGCGAATAGTATATCAACTTTCTGTGTTGTCGTTTTCGTCTATTTATAATCAAATATGTACTAGTCTACGTCAGACATGGGGTAATCGCGATTAGTAATCGTAATCGATTACGACGATTACAGCATTTTGAAGTAATCGTAATCGCAATCGATTACATTCGAAAAAATTCCGAAGTAATCGTAATTGTAATCGACTACTTCCCATATCTAATCGATTTCTTTGTGAAAGAACGATTACTTTTTATTTGTACAAGGACTATGAAATGAACTGAATATTCGTGAACAAGGAAGAGATGTTATACCAGTTACTTGATAGCACAAACGTCTGATTTTCAAATGCCATTGCTCATTATTACGTCAGAAGTAGCCTATTAGCTTTGCTAGTCATTGCGTAACAAGTATCCACAGTAAATAGATATTCGATGTACGTACAATACATTAGTGTGATTGTAAGAACACCCGTCGTGCTGTTAATCAGCTTATCAACACGTCCCACACGCCATATAGTACCTCGCAGCAGGATAATTAATAACCACTTTGCGTAGTTTAAAATAGTAAGTTGTGTATTGATGTTTGGTTACACTTATAGTTAAACGCAGTTTGACCGTTGCTGATTGGCGAGCAGTAGGCCTATGTAGTACGTACGTACACCGGACAAAGATTTGAAATTTTGTACTCGTTAAATAAAACAACAGCTGCTGATATATATCATAACCGAGCCGTTTTTGCCGTTTCTCGTAACGGCAGTATGCAGTACATTATCTGTATTAAGTTGAAGGCAGAGTTTTATGTTCTCTTCATCTTATTTTCATATGACTCTACTTGAAACGGGCGCCAATCGTTATTTCACTATTCTTTACTCAACATAGGGACCTGCCGTCATAGCCATGGGCTTATATATCATGTTAGCGTGGGATATAGCTAGAATCAGAACCAAAACAGCAATTCGTCCTCCAGTCCAAACGTTGGTCTTTGGCCCAGATAGGGTGACATTTTCAAGTTGAAGACTGAATGCCGTCAATAACATTGGTAATTGCATTATTATATTATTATTATTAATTTTTAATCCTCTCTCTGTCCCCCGATGGTCAGATTTACGTCTGGTATCTTGTTATAATTACTTTACTGTATGTTGTTAATTCATGGCCTCCGGTCTGTTATATATTCAAAAGATATTGTTGTATCCCAAACGTAGCAGAATACTTTGTTGCGCCGATAGCAGACGATATATATAAACGTAAGATCTTGGTAGCTTTCACACTCTATTTAACTTCCACTTGTGAATGAATATAACTTTATCAGTTATTAGCAGACTAAAAGAAAAAACTTTCGTGAGACGCACACACAAATTGTCATGTCTTTAATGCTCTGTGGGTGCCCAGGAGTGGCATTTGCATTGTGGGCTCAGATTGGAAGGACCAGACTATTGGTCACGCCCACCCCTATTAACAATGGGCACATATACCCTAAGTTTCGGCCAAGGTCTTTCTTTAGTAGCACACTTCGTGAAGTCGCGTGTTGGTCGAAACTGCATATGTCTTGTGGTGTGTCGTGGCACGTTATTGACTGGAACCTAAATCTCTATTACTATAAATTAGGGTTGCTTTTAAAAACAAAAATCAATTTAAAGCAAACATGTTTAAAAGAAGGCCCTTGTTTAAAGCATGTTTTTTATTGTTTCTAATTTTAAGCAATGATGTCACGAATGTGGATTGACATTGACAATAGAAATTATAGGGTAAATATAGCTCCTTTGACGAAATATCTTTAACATAACTGTTGAACCGACTACTTTGAGGGGTTCCAACCCTCCTATATCGATGTATATCGGCTAAATCGAGTGGCAATTGTCCGTAGGCTCATACAACATGTTTTTTCGAAAGCATTTACACAAATATGGCATAATTTTACAACTTCAAAAACACAGTTTTCAAGGTAATTAAATGACGCGGGCTCATAATTTTTTCGTAAATCAGCATGAAAACAATATATTTGGGGAATATTTATGCTGATGCATGATATTATTATGTTGGTTTATGAAATACTTTTGAGTCCCCTTCGAGCTCGTTCCCCACCTTGTTGGGAAATTTGGGGTACGGCAGTCATGGACCTGGCAAGAATGCAAATCGTTGGGTGCGATAAATCATCCACTATAAAAATGGGCAATATGTACATTATGACATAACAAGCAGATGACGCATCTTTTTAAAGGAAGTTTGTTATCTCATTAGGCCTTTTCAGCGCAATCCATATATTGTCTTCCAATATAATCTCCAAGATGCAAAATAAATGTAATCGTAATCGACTACTTCCTGATTCTGCTGTAATCGTAATCGTAATCGTAATCGCGTCATTCAGAAGTAATCGTAATCGCAATCGATTACATTCATGAAGTAATCACCCCATGTCTGGTCTACGTACCGGCGTCTCGGAACGGCAGATACTCGGTGATGGCGACAGTGCGTTGATACAAAGGCAGGGTCTTGTTCAGCCTTGGCGAAGACTGATAAGTTTGACTGGGACGGTGAAAAGCAGACTGTGGTCGCGGCGCTCTTGGCTCGGGCAGAGCTGCGTACTCTGTGTTCTAAATGGTACAGAAATTAGCATATTAGGTTAATCGCAACAAATCATATATTTATATCGCAAAATTTATTCCACTTGAAGCTTTAATACGGATTGAGATTAGCATTTAAAAAGGCTTTCAGAAGTACAGAACTTCAATACCAAGACTAACAATATATTCATATTGTTAAATTCATTCCACTCTAAGCTTTACGATCGTCTCTCGTCATGATCTCAGTGCAATAAATTGACAATACGAATAGACTGTTTGTTGCGAATCATTCGCAATTTTCTGCTGAAATTTCAGCCCGAAAACTCACCCTGCTGGTGGCGGCCCTCATAATCGGAGAAACAGTTTCGTCTCTGTCGCCTAACGACGACGCCGGCGTCAGATATCCCAGATTTTCTGGTATGATCCTCTGGCCCTTGGACTTGATACAGAGCGAACTGTTACCAGAAGTCAGAAAGTTGAAGGCAAATCCTTACCGAGGGGAAAGAGGGTTCCTCGTATTGACATAACATATCCTGCAGTTTCTCTTCCAGATCCTGGATTCTACGGTTTTTCTCTTCGATTTCTTGATTTTTTCTAGTAACACGGTTTGATTTTTAAATCGTTGAACAACACTATACAAGATTTCGTCAAAAACGAATCCATATACTAAAATTGCAAAAAAGTTGTACATTTGCTGTCGAAATTTGAGTATTGGCGATCTGCTGGAGACAAAAAGTGTTCATTTCCTTCGATCAAGACAACGTAAGTTGGGCACAAACCCGACTCTCTAAACCAGTGGTTCCAAAAATGGGGTCCGCAGACCTGCTGGGGCCTGGACGCCAGTTTGACTGGGACCTACTCAACCCGATTTTCATTTCTACTCGCGATCGACCATCGTACATTATTGCAACAAAACTGACAAGACTTACTCGATAATCTGCGAAGTCTGTCGACGCGTCGGAGACATCTCGCGACTCGAGTCCGACTCGTCGCAGTCCGAGGAGCTTGAAGACCCCGTCACCCATTCTGCGAGAAAGGCGGAGATCATCTTTGCGCGTTCTACGTTGACAAAAAAAGGCAGTACCTGCAAGTTGGTCTTTGAGCTTCCTGGTGAGTTGTTTGCATCTACGAAGCTCGCCGGTGACGCTGGTCGCGAGCATGGTGTCTACGGGACCGTCGGAAGTCAGCAAAGTCGATACGTACCGCAATACAATGTCTGAATTTACGGGTTAACATTGTAAATGGAAACTGCGAACAAGTAGGTCATATTAATATTAATACATTCAAAATAAAAATATATTAACCGAATGGCAACGGCTGCAATTTTCGAAAAATTTTACTTCAATTTTCAAAATCGAAAAACTGTGCCTTAATGGGATTGGAGCACGGTGAACAAGGTAGCGTTCGATTCAGAATTTCAACGCGGATCCGATTGCGCCACTAAAATCATTTCGAGCTCTGTGTCTGGCCACTTATATCGAGAGCAAGCCGAGAAAACGTTGCTTGGAAGCAGAAATGCTAAATTGCGGACCTTATGAACCTTAGTATAGGTATTTGAGGACCATACAGTCTGGTGTATTGTATAGGCTCAGAATTCATCGTTCTAGAGAGCCCTGAGTCGACGGTCTACGCCTAGCAGGCGCTAATTTCTAATCAAAACAATACCGACCGTTTTAGTCAGCTCGCGGCAGGCCTCCGAGAGAGTGAGTCATAGCGAATGATTCGCGCGCGTATGGTAACTTGTAAGGCTTATAACTCAAACTGTTGTGACCCTATATTAGTCATTTTAGTATTCGTAGACGGATATTTACAGTCCTTACCATAATGATTTACTGCAAATGCTTATCATTACTACAACGTAAGATGTATATCGATGTACGACAGCTCTTTGTATACCCAGACGCACGCTTTTGCGTAGGTATAATCGCTGAGTAATATTGTATGTATTCCGAATTATACTCTACCATTAGCCGTTATTTCGAATCATATGTGCAACAACAATTCACAGACACAATCTATGAAGGTTTATGGCTATTAGAACACGATATATTTCACATTATGTGACGGGTATTCAGCCATGTGCTTGAAGCTGGTACGGTAGTCTGACGGAATTCGCTTCCCGGTTTTCAAATGAAACCTTGAGCGGTATAGAGCTAACTAGTATAGATGCTTTAGCAAAATATAAACAGAAACTGACAATCGCTATTCATAGCAACAAACTACAGCTGGTTATGACGAATAAAACCAACTAAACGACAGTGTATATGGCGCGTATGAGGAACGCGCGTCTGCGAAATGATGCTTCGGCGGATATTTTTGTCACGCGGCCTATCACATATCTTTTGATCAGCTTAGATGTAACTAATATCAGATATGAAGATACGTGTGGACTTGTATGGACACTAGCTATTCACATAATGAAACAACTATGCGCGAAGACGGCTAGAACGAAACATACAGAACGTTATCTGAGAGTGGTCAATGACGCGCGAATTGCCGACACAGTGTATTTTGCAACATATTTATCTACGGTGTTTGATATACGATTTTGACGTCTTCGATATAATAAATATCATATAACAAGGTATCAATGAACTTGTACGAACAATATCTATTCACAGAAATGAAAAACAACGACCCAGCACGATTAATGTGTAATATATCGTGGTTTCAATTACGGTACTCTTCTCTCGTACCGGCATGTCGAAAAATAGACACGCCGGTGCGAAACGGTTAAAAAGCTTTCCGATCAGTACTCGAATCAACCTTCCATAACTGCTTGTATCAGCATTTGCTTAAAATAGTCACTGGAGAGAATGTTCCACACAGAACTCTATAGTGCATAATGCCCCCTTTTTCACTCAGCGCCCCCCAATGGCCCAGTTTATAGCTAGCGCTCCCTTTGAGGCCGCTTACACCTCTGCTCTACACATAAATGGGTCAAGATGTGGCGTTTGAAACTGTCTGCGCGATTTACCGTATTCGGTTTTGAGGTCCTTGCAAGTGCCGCGAGCCTTCTTTAACCTTTGCCGCAACGTTGAAAGTTCCTTCGCTTGCGCTTGAATCAGAGAATTGTATCTGAACGTAAAAACTTGAGATTACTCACAGAATCGACCATTTTTCGGTTGCTAAAATCACCTTGTACTTTTATAATATCTAACCATCTAGATAAAACACACGAAAAAAAACAGGACAATAAGGACACTGACGGGTCATAAAACGTCACCCTTGACACACAGAGTTACACGAAAACACACACACTCAGTCGATTTTACGAGTTAGCCGTTAGCCTATACGATCGAAAACTTGACGAATCTCCTGCCCTACAGCTTTAACTACATCTGATCATAAAACAACATCACGACACCCCGTTATCTCTCACAATACAACACTGCGGGACGTTCTTGTAACATTGCATCGTAACAAGTAACTGCCAACGACATCTCGCCCCGAATACGGTTTGCAATGCAAACTTTAACACAAGGCCACCGAGCAACAACTGCAATCGATCTGACTGGGAGAGACGTGGCAGCTGTATACTCAGCAAGAGACTCTATGCCATTCCCACAGGGACTAATTCCCTAGTGACGCCTGCACTTGCTACTGCGGTTAAGAATAATTACATATTCCGGCAGCAGCTTTTCCCCAAGTGCTGTAAAGGAATATCAGTCGCATTTTACTTCAGAAAAGCGATTCGTCAACATTTCAAGCGTAACATCACCATTTACTTCGCAGCAAATTAACCACGAATGACTCAACTCAACTCTGTGTAATTTATTTTCCTGCCTCTTTGAAATTGTGTTATTAATGACTTTTTCTCTATTACTTCATTTTTTTGTCGCGTAGTTACTGGTTCATTCAGTTTGACTGACAACAGTGAGTATGTCAAATCACACATATATTACTACACACATTACAGCATTACACTTTTCACAACATTTATATATATATATACACTTACAACATGTAAGGGTATATATATTCTTTCATTTTTAGAAATGTACCTTTTTTCAGATCTAGACGTAACCGAGGCGTAGCCCGTATCGTCAGCCGACATTTGAACCCGGCCGTCTCCGGTATCGCTCGAATCTGGCCCAAGGAAAAACACTTTCGCGTAAAACCAACATGAGAAGCATAGGAATAGAGTTACCTGGCTGTCGTCGACCTGTTCCGTTATCGTTGAAGAATAAGTTGGGATGACTGCGCGCCGACTTGACGGGCGATATCGGAAAGTCGACCCCTGCGGAAGCTGAGATAAAACAAGGCTTGAATCGACGATGCCGCAAATTTCGCTAACAACCGAGTACATACAAATTGCAGCTTTGGCCTTTTTAAGCTTCTCAGTTTGTTGGCGAACCGTCTCTTCCGTGGCGGCTAACTTGTTTCGCAGCCTGGCATTTTCTGCTTCCATTTTTGCTACTTCAGCAGCATTACTGACGGGATTGAGGTCTGGATTTTTCGATTGAGCCTGAAATTTAGGAAAAGGTGCTGACACTGTCAAGTTATGTGTCTTTATAGAACAATAAACACACACCACAAACTTTCAATACGAATCCAATGTATTTAATCTACAACAGCAACACCACTATAAGGCACACTTAGCACTTTGCACTTAGCGATTCAGAGAGTAGATCACAAAACACAGGAAATATTGATTCGCACTAATCACAAGTCCTATAACAGTGGTCCTTAACTGAGCCAGTCCAAGGGATTCGCTGGAAGAGACGCGCACCCGACTAGACCAAAATTTGGATTTGCCAATGGCTCGGAGATATAGCACAAGGGTTGGCCACGTCAGTAAAGGTTAAGGACTTTTCTATGGCTTTGTAGAACAGTAAACATATACAACAAACTCTCGATATGAATCGAATACGATGTATTTAATCTTCAACATCAGAATCACTATAAGAAAGGAGTGTGCAATACAATCACCGTCAAGAGAAGAGATAGAGACAGAGACAAGTAGATTGCAGAATATAAGAAATAATGATTGGCACAAATTACTAGACACAATATAACAGTAACTACCTTATCGACAGGAACCGGTAGTTTACTCTTCGACTGGCTGCGTATCAATAGCGGATCTGATTTTGACGCCGTATCGGCAGGCGCGCTCCTAAGATACAACATATTCCGATAAATGTATTGCGTTCCCACTATGTAAACCTTAATCATATTACTTTGAAGTGTCGGCTTGGGCGTCGCGCAATTGGCGCTGCGCGTTTCGAAGCTGTTCCTGAAGCCTCCCGATTTGCAGCGTCAACTGCCGGGTGAGTTCCGGGTCTTCGGCACGCCGGGCCGATTTCTCGCCTCTGGCCGATTCGATTTGCTCGCCCAAAAGTTCGTTCAGCTAATAACACGAAAACTAGCCTTGAAAGTTGGTCGAGGATTTGGCAAAGATGCCAGACAATTTTATGACGGTTTGAGAAAATTAAATGTCTCCCAGATTTACCAAGAGGTGGCCACCAGTGGTGCGGAGTTTCCGCTTTCAAGACCTCGGTAGCTTTCACCCCCTATTCAACCTCCACTTGCAATTGAATATAACTTTATTAATTACTTTTTTGGGGTACTCGACCTAGTTTTGATTACTTGTGCAACTAAATCAACTCCGACGCATGATTTCTAATTTCTTCTTTGGAACGAGATCGCATACTGGGATTTGGAATGCTGCCACCGTTGCGATCATCGGATATAAGTCTGCGATACCGAGTCTTTTTCAAGTCTCATTCACCAGTTTTAAAATCGCTACCGTCATGTACTTATAACTCATCAACAACTAATTCGGTGCGAGCTCGCATCTGCAATGTTTAAAGCCACGTAAAAGTTCAAATTGTACTAGCTTCTGTATTAACGCAAAGTGCAAGATACAAAAGGCCAGACACCAACCTTTTCTGAATTCTTTAATTTCTTTTCTAGATTATCAATGGATTCGCGCAGCTCTTTACGGGACAACGCACTCATGCCGTCAGACTCGTCTTCCGAAGTGCTGAAAACACCGATAACAAACGATGAATATCGAGTCTGGCGCAAATCAAAAAACACTCAGCTCACATATCAGACAACTTGGTGACTCTTAACTGCAAGGCGCGTAGCCGGTCGACTTCAATTCTCAGTTCGGACATCTCCCGGTCTTTCAGTTCGCTACAAAAGGATAGACAACGCCGCAATTATCAATATTGTCTCAAAATTCCCCATTCACCGACGTGTGTTCCCAGAACAAAAACAAATATTCTGACCGCTGTCTCATCACGGAAAAAGATAATGAAAAATTATGTTATACAAACAGTTCTTTCGTGGTAGAATCACGACTCAAATGTGACTTCGAAATCTACAATTCAATATGAATCTTCGTAGAGCATACCAACATTCATACCAACGTCCCCATTACTGAAAACAATTATAAAAAACTATGTGTTATACAAACAGTTCATTTGTATAATAATCACGTAGCACAAATTAGACTCCAAAATCCCCCATTAAAATATCAACCAAACTCCAAGCCTATATTTACCTACTTCTAATCAATTATCTTCCTGAATCCTTACAGAATGACGTATGCAGGATATCCCAATTCCAAATCACTACGAAATCTACTGATCCTCAGCTACGAAGGCTGCGGTTTTCACGGAATCAATCGCAATGCACCCTCATCGATCAAACACATTAAAACCCAGGACAAGTTAAAGCATGCAATTTTACGACTTACCCTCTCTTCATTGCCTTCTCGAGACTGTCTTTTGTTTCTTTATTATCCTGTTCCAGCCGCTGCCTCACTGCGTCCCACTCGGCTCTCTCCTTTTCCCATTGCGATAACTTAGAGCAAGCGTCGAGCAAATCATTCCTAAGACGCAGAATTCAGAAACTCGTAAATAACATAACCTTGGCAGCTTGTGCCCGACAATACAAATAACGAGACAAGGCCGTAAAAGCCCTAATCCATTGCCCGACTTTAGTAAAATTTATGACTAGTATAGTAAAATCCGACTCTAAAACAAATATTGTCGTCAAACTTTGCATCCTTCGACAGCGAGACTGAGTTTACAATATCTTAGTTATTGCAGCTCTGACAGAAATATTCAAGCTCCCTTCAGAGAAATTTCAACTAGATGCTCTCGAATCCGTGGAATTACATAACATTAAGTCCTAACCCTAGTAATAGTACGAAAATAAGACCGTGAAAATCAGATATTCATTAGCCAGACAGGGTAATTACATTGAATGGCTTACACAGTTTTTTCCAATTCTGTACCTGTACTAATTGCTGGAAATTACCGCTGACAATGAGTGCCAGCCGAAAACATTTAGGTTTATTCCAATATGAATATATTATTATTCAATTACACAGCATAGCAATAATAATGTCAAATTACTAATTCAACATCACAATAACAAAATCATAAATATACAACCCGGCGCACCACAAACCCCGTAAATCATTCTAAATC
Organism: Botryllus schlosseri; assembly: GCA_000444245.1. NCBI lineage: Eukaryota > Metazoa > Chordata > Ascidiacea > Stolidobranchia > Styelidae > Botryllus > Botryllus schlosseri. The sequence continues at coordinate 14,884 of ATSW01011223.1, forward strand.
TCTCCCTGCACCCTCGCGCCTCCGCCCTACATAGCAAAGCGAGCACTTAAATACAAGTAAACCCTTGTCCGAGGACAATAGCGATATCGAGAAGGGCTGATCAAATAAAAACAAAGGACAAAACACATTATCAGTCGCCGAATATTTTGACTATTAATCGTAACGAATCCCGCACAAAAGAAGGCGGGCTATTAAAAGGGAAGCAGATATCCCCGGCACGACAGGTATGGAATTTACAATTTAAGCGATTGGGCATGGGAAACGGAAAAACAATGGTGGCTACAACGCATTCCGAGGTAAAACATAATAACCGTGGTATGATATCAACAAACTCAGTACATTAGCGACATAGTTCAGGCTCCGCCTAACTACAAGATCTGTAAACAATGATAAGGAAAAGACTCTTACAGCTCACGAAAATTGACACAGTAACGAAATAGACTCAAAAACCATCAGTGTGCACCTTAATTTTTCCAACTCCTCTTGCAGTTCCTGCATTCCCTGTTCTTGATCGTTGGCTTGGTTCCTAACGCCGGCCGGCGGCATTTGAAGATATGAGGTTTGATCGACTGGCAAGATAGTCGAACAAGTGCTGAAGTCGTCTTCTGTCTGAAATTGACGAGGGCTCAAATTACTGAGGCGCTCAATCAAGAGGCGAATAGTCAAAGCGGCAAAGATCGCCCGCATCCCGAACTTCAATCTATAAAAGAGTTTATTCTCAAGCTTGTTCATGAATCAAATTTAACTCAAATTTTCTGGTGTCTTTATACGATATTACACATGTTACTCGTCTTCCTGGTAAGTTTCTGTAAGATGGAGTCCCGTTTTTTGAAAGAACTGCGTATTATATTGCGAAAAATTAATGGATTTCGTTTAAAAATCTTCTTAGCTTTCACATATAACTGGTATTATTGTGGTTGTAGGATACTTTCAAACAGATTGCTACAACATTTGCACCATTGCAACTCTATATCACAACACAATGAAGAAAACTATGTTTTATTCACTAAATCAATTTAAAATTTGATGTTCCATTAATGTATTGATGCTAAAACGTCCGATTTCTTGTATATTGCGATTGATATATAAAACTGCAACGTATTTGGCAGACCGGCAGGAAAGTTGACAAGGACCGGCACTTGAGAACCACTGATCTATTATATCAACTAAACCAACGGCATGTAATACTGACGGATACCAACAAAATCGTTTCAGTAACGGCATACGGATTCCAGTCGAGTAGATGTTCGGAAAGTAGAGACAAACACACCGTTCATTCCCAATAAATCACGACGGCAATTTCGGGACATTCTACAACGGACAAACCTTGTCAGCCTCGGCGCGTGGCATGTCGAGCAAGAGATCGGCCAGCTTATTTCTAAGTTCTTCCACCTCGGCCAATACTCTGTCTAACATCTGCTCTCGCTGCGCCAAACCTCTGGATCCCTGGAGAACAAGAGAATTATGGTACACGGACAACAAAATCGATTAATAACTAGGGCAAGTTTTTGCAACTTTATTTTACAGCTTCCGGGAGCTTCCTGAAGAACATAAAAGTGTACGCGTGATCGATTGAATAACGAAAAGAGAAGGAAACAAGCAGATATTCTGAAAATCTTGGACTGTTGGGTTGTACAAGGGATTATTTCGTGTATCTCGTACCATAGTAATTCTAAAAAATATTAAATGCAACTTTTTACCGTAACTTTTGTTAAAATTAAGTGCAACTTTCACACGATTTTGTTGCAACAAAAACTTGACCTGTCTGTCTGTCGCAGGTAAAGTAAATCATATTCTCTGATCGTCATTTCTTGTAATTTACATCATACCGTCCACACAAATACATCCAAGCCCAAAAAATTTCAAGACACTAAAAAATCACAACTCTAGTCATTCCGACATTGGACGATCAAACAACATAGACCTACGACACATAGACAAACGCTTACCGTCGATGTCGGGTCATGGGCGGTGTTCAATTGCTTTCTGTACAGTTTCTGCTCCCTCGACAAGGACTTGGCCAGTCTTCTCAACCTCTCTTTCCGTACGTCCAACTTTGAAGACGCGCGCCGCAAATCGATTTCGCTTCGTTGATGATCTGCAACAGATCAAACTTTAGTTAGCGACAGCACACCCAAAATTAAGAGGGGCTAAAGTTGTCAGTTATTCAAAGAGAACGAACGTCTCAAGTTCCTATTCACTTATACAAGCATAAGTAGCGATTTCCAGGACTATTTTCAAGAAACTATTTCAAGCGGAAGCACAAAATAAAATGCCTGGAAATTGCGTAGAGGTGAAACTGAAAAATTTCACTCATAACAGCAACGCAAACTTTTCTAAAAACTTCTTTCCACTGTTCCACAAGTCACAAGTCAATCTCACTTTTATAATTTTGACTCGAGTCAAGTCAACTAGTAGAGGGCCGAGTCCGAGCCCACGTTATTATGCTCACCGTTCAGTTTTCAGTTCAATTTGGTGCAACCCCCTTTTTAACTCTGCTCTAGTGATATAGAATGACTCACATTCATAACATCGTAATTTTCCTCAGTCTTAACAGTTCCTGGCCCTATTTTCCAAGTATCAGGACTGATAGACGAAATACCAATAATGTGGCGACTTCACTATTCTTCCAAGTTACAATGAAATGTCTGTCTTGGCCGTCCCAGTCTCGAGTCACATGACTTGGTTTGAGTCATGCACAATGACTCGAGTACAAGTCGAGTCAATATAAAATTCGACTCGAGTCATGTCGAGTCACCAAAAAATCGCCACTCGAGTTATTACAACCTTGTACTGGCCCCCTCCACGGCCTATCTCACCTTTCAAGTCTTCGATTTCTTTACGCAGCTCCAGCAATTCCGAGCTCAACATATTGTCGTCAGACGCAGGAGTATCCCGTCCCGATACGAAATCAAACTCGCTATCCGCTGCGAAACGCATGAGAGAGTTTGCCGACGACGCGACAGACGACTCGTCGTCGGCCCTCGGCCTTTTCGGCTTCTTCTTGCGGAATCTCTGCAGTCGGCCGTGAAGCGGTTTCTCGTTGGCGCAGCTCGACACCTCCTCGGATTCCACGGTGGGGAAGCGTTGCCCGGACCTCAAGTCCTGCGCGTGGTCGAGGCATTGTTAGTATACGATGGTCTCCATACTTTGGAAATTGCAAGGTCACAAAACGATGATGGAAATTTTTTGCCTTTTCGATGCTTGCATCCCGCACCACCCGTCACCTTCACACAATCTGAGTACCTATACTTATTAAATCACACGCAATGCACAGCATGAGTGTGACTACAGTCTTATTGCAAGCTAATGGGTAATAACTAGGGCAAGTTTTTGCAACTTTGGCAACTTTTTTTACAGCTTCCGGCAGCTTCCTAAATACTCGAAAGTTATGTAGAATGCTGTTTTAAGCTGTTTGAAGGAATATTATAGTGCAACTTTTTCCCATTTTTGTCATGCAACTTTTTCGATATTTCACGAAAGTTTATTCGATTTTTCATGCAACCAACTTACTGGAAATATTTGGCAGTCTTTTTAAATAGATCGGTCACTGTTTGAGAATTTTGGTGAAACACACGGCCAAATTCGACTGAATTACCGTAAATCAGCACTGCAGCAACGCTCTAACGGGTATTTTGGGAGCCGAGCCGGAAAGTTGATCTTTTCTTGGTATTTTTTAGTCAACCAATGGAGAATATGGTTGAAAAACTGTATTTCGGGAGTGGAACTGGGAAGTTGACGTTTTTTTTAGACAACCGACTAAAATGTGGTCTTTTAATGCAACTTTTGTGAAAAAGAAATGCAACTTTCCACGGATTTAACTGCAACAAAAACTTGCCCTAGTAATAACCTCAATCACACTACGATCTGAATGAATGAAGAAATTTGACCGGCTTTGGATAAAGGGCAAGCCATCTGGTCTACCAGAGTCCGCTCGGGTAAATCAACACTCGGCCAGAATTTATCGCCTCACAATAGATCTACAGCGCTCTCGCTCAATTAAAAACCACTACACACCTCGAGCATGCGATCTTTGGCCTTCATTTCTTCACGCAGCGCCAGCATTTCCGTGCGGCCGCTTTCTAGCTGCGCGTTCAACGAGCCAACCTGGGCTTTCGCACCGTCTAATTCCCGTTTGTGATTCTCAATTTCCAGACGCAGGGTGTCCAGCGCAAGATTCATGTTGGCTGTGTCCTCACTTATTTTCGACCTGAATCGCGATAAAGATAAACAGGCTGCGAGTCACAGGCCAATTTGACTTTTATAGTTTTGACTCGAATCAAGGAGTCATTTTCACCGCAACACCGAGCCAGTGTTGAGACTCGAGTCCAAGTCCATAGACTTCACTGTCACTTTCATAGATTTCACTGTTCATTATTTAAATCAAGACAGGTTCAATTCACTTCTGTGAAACTCTTGGGTGATATTGAAGACCTCACATTTATACTATACTCATTTCTCTCACTCTGAACACGTTTATTAAAACAGATGAAACACGGTGTAAGAGCCCATTCCTCAGGCATCGGAGCCGATACAGGAGAATTGGATCAAGTAATGTAGAATGTCCCGGGGTATTATGAATTAGTCGGGCATGCACAATGACTCGAGTACAAGTCGAGTCAATCCACAAATTGACTCAAGTTGAGTCCGAATCACGTACGCAGATATGAAAAATCACCTCTCATGGTCAACACATGCACTGCATTCATAAATGTAACATTGAAGTATCAATGAGGCATTAAACCAGAAACGAAGGATGAATTCTTAGTAGATTCAACCCTATACTTCTCATGATAAATGCACGATATCCAGCTCTATTGAATTTGCAGAGCCCAGATTTTACGTACATAACAAACAAACATTTCTCATTCAAATTCGAAATTTGGAGTTCATATCATTGGACTGAATCTTCCTACCTAATATATCGCTTTTTCGAATTTGGCAAGCCAACAGGTTAGTTACAGTAGCTAGAATCAAGATTCTCCTCCAAAATGATGACTGTCGCACAGAAAAACAGCGTTTAGCTAGCACCGTTTGTAGAATCCAATGATATTTCAAAATCGGTCGAATTCACACTGTGCGATCGCCACATTATCGCAGTTTCATTACGAATACACTGTTCATATTCAGTTCAGTTTGAAGACGAACATGCAATATGAAAATGGAAATAACATAACACACAGGTCTTGCAGATAAAACAAATAAATTCATATCAAGTTTCAGCGCATGATCAATCAGTATCAATTGGAAATCGATGATATCAAACAGGGTGAATTCCGATGCTGATAACTACTCACCAATTGATGAAAGCATTATGAAGAGTTTCCTGAAGTTGCCTTCAGCATAAAGAGAGAGAAGAGATAGAACAAAACCAGATACAGTATCTCAAATTGGGCATAACGAAAAACTGTACGTAAATTCTCACGACAAATACACAAAACGTGGCGACCTCTCACCTCTCGTCCGCAATGATTTTATCTTTACGGCTAATTTCACGTTTGAGAGACTCAACGTACGGATCATTCGACGATTGTTCATTGCGCACAAACGATAATTCGACTTCCCTGGCCTTCAAAAGCTGTTTCAGCTCCACGTTTTCCCTGAAAACATATCACCTCTGTGTATCACTAAGTTCACTACAACAGCTACACAGTTCGAAAACACATATCCCAATTCAAAGGCAAACAACAGACTGAAATCCGACATACAAACACACCTGGTAAGCTTTATGATTTGTTCCTGGTCGGAGTTGGACGAATTGTCTCCGAGCGACTTCAGATTTTCCATCAATTGTTCGATCACAGTGGCCTTGTGGTGGCTGCCAACCTTCCAGCGAGCGGCCTCGCGGCCCGCTACCGTACATTTTTCAGCGGCTTCGTGCGTCGACCTTTCGGCATGCAGCAGATCGTCTTCGAGATTCTGCAGTAAAATGAAGGCCGTACTTGTCCTGCTTTTAACCGACAAGATAGCGTAATGATGGAGCGTCTGACTTCTTGATCGGTGGGTCGTGGCGATGCAGGGGTGCTGCAAGACTTAGAGAGCCTTACTAGGCTATAACTGCACCTTGTACAGCAGCATACACACACCATGCACTCACGGTATGCATATGCACAGATGAGTCGGTGTATAGTCCTTCTTTGTCCACTTTCACGTGAAGTAGTTTGGACATGTCTCAGTTACCACTACTTCTTGTAATCGAATAGAAGCTTTGCCGTAACTGTGGTTGACAACAATACCTGCAAGGACTCGTCTTTATTTCTAAGCTCTTCTCTCAGCCGTTCGATTTCGGCAGATTTAGCCGCAGTGATCCTGCTCCTGGATTCGGCTTCACGCAGCTGTTCGTGATCCCTGCGTTTTACGGCCGCCTCCAGTTCTTCCAGGGCTTCAAGCTTCTCCTGTTCTGCGCGCTTGCAAAGACTTATCGAGTCCTGAAACGAAGTCCCGCTAACATTCGTTCAACTGTCATTGTTAAACTCTTGTACAGAACTTCTATATACAGTTGAATAATATAACTTACGGCAGTATATCAACAATCGTATCACCAATTATGACATTGCAGATATGAAAATTCAAACGTTTGAGGCGAACAAATGGCTCAGGCTCAATGTACCATTTTATTATTCGGATTTTCATATCCGCCATCATAATTCGTGACAGGATTTTCCCTTTTCCCATGTCCAGTTTCAGCAGAAAATATCCGGGGTTCTTTCAATATGAATCCATTATTAAATTGTACGCCATCACACGGCGCTAGAAAGCTTGAATAAGTC
>ATSW01011225.1:0-11145 GCA_000444245.1 Botryllus schlosseri
ATATGTATGTAAATTAGGTGTTTTCTCATATAATGTTAGAATTGTACTACTTATCTTCATTTATGGTTGGAACTGTCTGTCCTTACGAAGTAGTTGGGCCTCAAAAACGTTTTTGGCTTGAAAACTGACAAATTTTTACATGAAAAATCTGGCCCTATGAAGAATTCCAGTAGGTACAGCACGCATTATGAAAGAAATAATTAAAATTTATTGAAGTACAACGGAAGATACTTTCCTGCATTCTCGGGTTAAAATTGTCTGTCCTTATACTAAGTAGCTTGCCAAGAACGGAGAAAGAACGTTCAACAGCAGCAGTTGTTGGCTGGCAACACTGAAGTTGTGCGTACACTGCTGGTTTTTGTTTGTTTGTTTTATTGAAACAGTTTATTAAAACAAATGGAATCAACACTTGGGTCATTTGCGACCGCACCGTTATTTCATAAGTTGGTGTCTTTTGAGGTCTTTTTTCCGCTTTCTTGCGTACTTTTTCTGGTCTCTGCTGCCATCTCTCTTGAGTTCGGCTCACTCTTCTTTCTAGACTTTTACAGCGGGATCGGCGATGAGGAGCCCGGATAAACGTCCGACACATGGAAACATAGCAGAGCCGAGACTCGAACACACTGCTGGTGACACACCGTGTTGCTTCATTCTAACGATGTTGTCTACATCACAATTTTTCATCATGCACTTCTTGATATAAGAACCAATGTCCACGCAGTCATGCTTCAGTTAGGACATTGCGGTGCGTTGAGCATAACGCCATGTCAACCTATTTGGTTCATTTGACCGTTTATGACTCACAATGAGCAGACAATGGGCCGTCTACAACGGTAGACTTATAAAGTAAAGGTACAAGCTGTGAAACGTCAGTTGATAAGTTCACCGACAGTGCAAACATCTACGATACAAACGAAATACAGGCTGCAAAATTTGTTTGACTTTGCCAATAATATTGACATATTTTGACCTAACGCTACAATTTTCACAAAATTTTGTCTTATTTTGAAATGTCGGAAAAATCGCCCTAGTTATTATCCATTTTGCGTTTGACAAGAAGATACATCTAGAAATTTCGAAAGTTGCCTCTTCCTGCTAAAAATATGGCATCCACCCACTAAATTTATGTTTTACCACTACTTATATACTTTACTCATGCTAGCTTGTCTTGTAAGCTGCTACTTCAGCTTGTCATTGAGTATAGAAATTTACTGTGTTGGTTATAGCAACGGTAATTATTTTGACCGAGAGTTGAACATGGTATTCGTCAACATACGGCCCGCGACGTGATTTTGGGCGACCCGCAGACAGTTTCCGCTCGTACATAATAATGTGGCCCGCGCGGCCACAGTCTACTGCAATCCTCTGCTAGGGCACCAGAAGTTCTTTTTAACACCAGCTATTCTCAATTCCGGTCATCTAACTTTTATGATTTGGAAAAAGTGTCCTCCTTTACCGCCGATTCCAAAATATGATAACCCTACAGTTAGGGCAGTTGCTAAATCCGCCCTAATCAGTACGGGAGACAGTGGTAAGTTGGCCAAATAGAACCGGTAGAGACTACGGTATGGTTTTGTCCTATCATCAGCGAGTAGTGGATCCTCGCTGCTCACGCGCTAAATAATGGGAGCTGTAACACAGACCTAATCTGGTATGCCATATGCCAACTTCGATGGAACTTGTCACGGAGTTATATGAAAACATCAAGATATAACATACTAAAATCAGTCATCAATCTCTGTATAGAATACTCTCAAAATCAACACGTACAAGCAAAGACTATTGCTTATGCAATTTAGTTTGGAGAAGGATAACGTATTTGCTCTGTCTACAAATCAGTGCGTGCATGTAGAGATCGATCTTTGTACCGTCACGTGGCTTCGTCGGATTACTAAGTAAAGTGACTTTGAGTATGAAAGTAAACCATAATGACATTCACCGACAAATACAGCGTAGCCAGTACTTTACAGGGTAAGAATGTAGACCAGTGATATTCGCCGTCTGTTATAGCATGTCATATGTCCCCGGGTATGGAATGATACGTAAGTCGAGATACAATTATAGGTGGCGTAATAATAGAGAAAAATGTGTGGATAAGAAAGTAGGCAGGATTGCCATCGACATGGATCGAAAAATAAGGACAGTCGAAAAATTAGATTAGAATGCAAAATGAGTTTTTGTACATACTTTGTACTTACACGAGCCGTGGCATATCACATTCCATACTTTGCACCAGAAATAATAATCAGTTCCAGCAACTCCTTGTTATCAGAAAGCAGTGTTGGGATGACTCGAGTCATGACTTGACTCGAGTCAGACTCGAGTCACCTTTTTCGTATGACTTGACTTGACTCGAGTCACTTTGCTAACATGACTTGACTTGACTTGACTCGGCCTATCAGAAATGTGGATTGACTCGTGACTCGGAGCAAAATTCACGAGTCAATTTCAAGTCATCAAGTAATCGGCTTTGATAGTTGAACAGCACATCAAGTAAAGAATGCTTTGTTTGATTCAAGCACGATAAGTGACACCAGCGAGGCAGCGACGATACGATATGTCAATTAACATATTTGCATTTAATCTCTTCAAGCAACTTGTGAGCGACGAGCCTGGCAGCAACATCTTGTGCTCGCCCTACAGCTTGTCCTCTGCCATTTCAATGCTTCTTCTCGGAGCTGTCGGCGACACCAAGCTTGAGCTGGAAAGATTACTTTCCGTAAATAACAGCGCAGAGTTCCATCAAAAAGCTGCGTCAATACAAGGTGCCTTAGAAGGAGAAGCAGTTGTTAAGAGTCTTAAGATCGCCAGCAGATTATTTTTGGAGCAATCATTACCCGTTAATGATACATTCAAAAATGAGCTCGTCAAATATTATCAATCTGAATGTGTTTTGGAAAATTTCAAAAGCAAGCCAGAAAAATCACGGCAAAAAGTCAACAAATGGGTGGCTAAGAAGACAGAGGGAAAAATACAGGATGTGATGCCTCCGAATTCCATCAGCAGTGATACGTGCCTCGTGTTGGCCAACGCTGTTTACTTCAAAGGAAAATGGGAATCTCAATTCGATAAGGCACGAACCGTTCGACAGGATTTTCATGTCGGTGAAGATGAGATTGTCAAGGTTGATATGATGCGGAAAAAGGCGAAATACCCTTTCGCTGTTGGTGCCGGGCAAAACATGATGATGTTAGAATTGTCTTATCAGAATTAGCCGATTTCAATGGTGATAATTCTTCCGACGGGAGATCTGGCAGAGATCGAAAAGTCATTGGATGCTCCAAAGTTTGCTGCGCTTTACAAGTCGTTGTCCCGGAGGGAAATGAACGTAGGTGTGCCAAAATTCAAGTTGGAATTCCAGAAGGATCTGTGCGAAGCATTCGACAAAATGGGAGCTGGTGCTATGCTGTCTTCTAAAGCGAACTTTCGCAGCATCTCTGGTATGCTTTGTATTTCTGTTAACCATAGTCAGGAGCGCAACTTCAAAAATATTGTGAGATAGGCGAAAAGTTCACTTACCCAGACTCGATCCTATAGTCACTTCGTTTTCTTATAGTAAGGTGAGATCCAGCACACAGAATATGTATAGGCTATGTAAATTTATTGTCCGGTCAATACCGAGAAAACCACCAGCGAGAATTAAGTGGACACCACCGAGGATGGATATTACCGAAAATGGACACCACCGAGAATGGACATTACCGAGAACGCAATGTATATGCAATGCAGGCATGTATTGCGGTACAGGTCGGGTGTATTTGCATCACGGCGTTTCTACATTCGGTGTTGATTTTCGGGTATATATTCCCGACAATGTACGTCACAGAAAGTCGGTGGTGCCCAGACTCGGTAATGACCATTCTCGGTAATCGTCCATTCTCGGTTATGGTTTTATCGGTATTGGTATAGAACCGCAAATTTAGGCCTAGAAACATGATATCGTTATTCGCTACACACCAGATGTGTATTTTTATAATACATACGGACGGTACAGAACTAACTTATTGATAAATTCACTTAACTTTCTCAAGTCCATAAACCTCGAACAACGATTCCGCCATATGATTTACACGGCCCGTAGGCCTATTACTGCAGCAACGTGCTGCAATATACCAGAGGGAGTATTGAGGTTTACCGCTCGTATGATGATTAGAAATATTTCAGCTAAATTAGCGTTTCTCAGACAAAATCAGGATTTTCCAGACTTAGTGTAGCTGTCCCTGCATGAAATATTAATTCTGAACTTCTGGATTTCAACAGGGATGTATAGAACTCCTTCTTCTATATATCCCTGATTTCAATATGAAATATTGCATCGAGCTATGTATTGTGACCATTGTGGTCGCATAAGACACAATTTCGAATTTTCCTACGCTGGATAAAAAGGAAGTCTCTCTCTTTTGTTACCATCCCAACCTCAAACCAACAAATCCTTTTTCAGACTCAGAGGATCTGTTCGTCACTGCTATTTCTCACAAGGCCTTCATAGCAGTCGATGAGGAAGGAACAGAAGCGGCAGCGGCGACAGGGGTGCATATGATCGCTTTTTGTATGCCCCCTCCTCCTGCTGAATTCATATGCAACAAGCCTTTCCTATTCTTTCTGTATCACAAACCTACACAAGTGGTATTGTTCACTGGCAGAATGTTGAACCCATCTGTACAAAAATGACTGTAGTCGACATTTGCTGACGAACAAATGATTACTCAACACATGTCTTATGCAATTTGTTCAGCTCCGGAATTGTATTCTTTATCCATCCGAAGTTATCATTAAATGGTTCATGAATTGAATATCCATTATATTTATTGCTAGATCTCGATTGGATCTGTTCAAGCGGAATCGTTCCACTGTCCGTCTGAAATTCTAGGGCTAGGCTACCGAATGACTGACCCAGTGGTTTTAACAGGTTCTCCCTGGAGCACAAGGGGCTCAATGACTCAATCTCACGGGTTTCCTGGAGGGTCAAGACACATACTCCACTCATACTTATGGTTTGTGGTGATATGACCTAGACTGTTGGTTGCAGGCAGTTAGACTCAATCAGTAGTAGTCGAATTGTGACTGCTCTATGGTGTTTTGTCGTGCGCAGTGGCGTACGCAGGGGGTGATTGGGGTCAGAAATTGAAACCCCCTCCTTCGGAATTGTAAATTCTACCTCCAGTACTTGTAAGCTAATTTGTAATTAAGCAATTAGTATCACGCCGATTCGTTTCGACCGAACAATACGGCAACAATTTCCAAGGTGAAGCCACGCATTTCTGAACTATATAGTGTCTGAAAGAGAACAGCTGAAGTCACACTGTTGCTGTGCTGTATGATTTCGATGTCGTCAAACCTTATCCGCTGCTCATAAAACACTCAATAGGTAATGTCATGAAGATCTATATTTCTGATGACCGATTATTATATGCGAACAGTAAAAGTGTAATGAAGAATTGAAGATCATGTGGAGCGCTTTTGGTTCCGGCATTTCGTATTTACGGAGTATCCTCAATTAAGACTTCTTGGAGCGGTCGTCTGTATAAGAAGAATTCGTATCAGTTGGGAATATATTTACTACCTTTCGTTCAACGACATACGTGGACTTTCGGACGTTGATCATGGCATGGTGTACAATGTTCTGTACAGTAGATATCAAGTACCAGCAATTCCTGATGCTAAATCCATCTCTTCCCGCCTATGGTTTGCGTAAATATGCCCCATGCCCTCATGGACGGAACCATCTTCCATATACCACACATTCAAAAACAATTTTTCCGTCACCTCTTCTCCGTTCAGTGACCCCTCACCTTAACCCATATTTGAATTGTTTTTATATTATGCTGAGTAGAAATCGTATAGTCAACCACAATCGAATTCCTACATAGCAAACAGGCCTAACTCCAGACATGTCGTCGGTTTAGTACGTGCTGATTAAAGACGGTCATCACTGTGCATGAAAATATAGAAAACTCTTACAGGAAAGGACGGTAGCCTGACATGGCAACCCTGGCTGTAACTGTAATGCAGATCGACAGATGGATAATTGGATATATTTCCATCACGTTGTCAGGACGAGATAGAATAGGGAAAGGGAAGCAAATGATTTTATTTTCAATTATCGGGGCGTCAAAAGAAACGATACCGGCTGACGAATCATTGCCCAACATCCCCTATCCTGTAAAAATGACTTCTTTCACTAAAATAGCTGCAGCGTTTAGTACTTATTACCTGAAGTTTTGCTTCAGCCGCTTCAATGCATTCAGTTTTATTCATGCACGTCGTGTCGAAGTCGCTTTTCTGCATGAATCCCTCTTCACATTCGCAGAACAAGCCGACGAGGCACTCGGTCGTGCACGCTTCCGTTTCATGTTTTACGATAGCGAGATTTATATCGTCGCAAGTACCTTCGCACGGCCTGCAGTCCTGCTCTCTGCGATCATCCGGGCAGGTGAACGAGCCGCGGATCTGATAAGAATGGAAAAGATGCATTGAGGCACAGCCATAAAAAAAACACGATTTGATGACTGTTGTAAAGTACATAGTATTTTGTTTTGATGAAATCACGATACTCCATATGAAGGTAGTACAGGTGAACATGTATAAGTAACAATTGAAGAACATTAATAGTATTCTATGAATACCATTCGCACGTTCTAAACCGGAAATCTCAAAAGGCAATAATCCCCCCATTCGAGTCGAGTCAAGTATTCGAGTACCACCTAACATAAAAACAACTAATAATTTGTAAAGTTCAAATATAGGTGTCTTTTTTTCAGCTACAAGGAAAATGATGCAGTTACACGTTATCTAAAATATTTTTGTATGTATGGCCCAGAACGTGATACGTGAACGTGAACGTGTTGATAGCGGTTTGTAGCCATTATGCGGTCGGATTTCACAGCAATGTCGTGCCATGAATGTATCGCAATGTGCAACATGTTTTTGGTGCTAATTGCTGAGTTACGTCCAACAGCGAGGCTCCAACGGTGGGAGGAAAGTATCGGAGCTAAATTAAGTAATAAAATATAACTCTTAGTGCAAAGGTGTATACTGTATACTTTCGTTACTCGAAAAAAAACGACTCTGGACTCGACTCAAGTCGTTACAATTGATACGCGTCTGGGATTCGAGTTCTCGCTCCATCAAAAAGATTTCGATCGTTACAACAGGACGCATTATNGTGACTCGCGAATCAGTCGAATNCCTCCCATAACTCAGGACTGACATATTACCGGACCGTCAAAATATAACATACTTACTAGTAAGATCAGAATGCCGCACATCATGGATAAATGAAACNCGNTGAAGTTTTGAGATACCATNTTTCTTCTCTTGTTATATTCCGACAGATATCATTTAAACGACTGAAAGTGTTGNAATGGTACCGAGACATTNATGAGGGCTTTATATAGATAGCGTTTTCAACGGACATGTATTATTTCAGAATTCNATATTCTTTAGCNCCTAATAGAANACCGAATTGCNTTTTGTAACTGAANACCAACGACGCGATACGGAATCAAAAAACCTGGTCAGCATTTCTATCATTGAACAATAAAATCTGTAGGCTTATCACTCAACAGATCTGAGCTCCAGAGTATAGGTGTTAGGTTTTCGGTTTTGACATCTTGTTTACAGCATGTGTGAGAGTCAAACGAAGAAACTCTTCTTTAGCAATACTGTTATTTTCCCTAGTTACAGGCAAGCCCGCAGCAGTGACGACGAGGTCGATCGAGGTTGCTGAGAATCTGGGATGGTTCATATGTTTGAAATGCATAAGCGATGGTTCAACGCTTCAAATGTAGAAATTATTGGTTATCAAACTTGGTCAGTGCGTGCGCAGTTTCCAAACAACGAAAAGAGACTTCTAGCTGCTCTAGCAATATTTTGCTTCTTCGGAATATCCACGCGGGCCGTCGCCCTAATTTAGCTTTAACTAGCCTTTATTCTGGCAATGACAGCATCTTAATGATCAGCATTATTTATTATACACCGAAATCTAAATTAAACAATCGCATGTGAACTGATTGTAGCCACTAGCCATAGACCACTCGTTGACTTCTGATGGTTATATATCAGGGATGGTCTTAGGTCATATGTGTAATTGCACAACGCACAATGTATACATACAGTTCCAGAGGGTATGCAGTGCGCTTGGGCGGCCTACAAGACAACAGCTGCAGCATCACCGCATCTATACCCCAAGCATACGCCAGTAGCACAGTACGCCCTTCATTCACGGTATCAAGAAAAGGGGATATGTACCCGATGATGCTTTATGGGCAGTACGGAAAAGCAAAAATAAAACGTTGTACTTCAGGTTCCTCTTTAATTGTATGAAGTCGTCATATCGACCCCATTTGACACTATATAATCCCATTGACAACAGATCGGCAGTTTGTAATTTCTGCTCTGTCAGCTCCTTCTATGTGACACGACAACAATGAAACTCTCATTTATCGTTGTTTCGGGCGTCACAACGTTACTAGTTACGACTATTGCGAGCCTTAATTAACACCACAATCAGCACAAGGAATTTACCACGTAACGGACAAGAGTGATCATCTTGCATCACTATAGCTGTTGCTATGTCGATGAATTTATACTAGTGGAGCAATGGTATCATCTTCCCTAACAGTGCAAAGCAGGGGTCGGCAACCTTTATCATACAAAGAGCCATTTGAACCCATTTCAGATCACATAAAAGATAACCAACTGAGAGCAGTAAGCTCTGTTTCGTTCCTGAGATGACGATCAACTCTTTGTATAATTTTATATACGTTTTCCAAAGTAGGGATATATGATGTAGGATTACCATATTTTGAGATCCGAAAAAAGAGGACGCTTTTCAAGAAAGGTCGTGATTTTGAATATAAGAAAAGTCTTCACTTCGGCTCGACTCCCGAATTCAGAGGATTTGTCCACATTTTTCAATAAGTTGAAAAGTCCTCAGGATACGGGAATTTTGGATTTTGGGAATTTGTCCTCTTTTTCTAAAAAAAGTATTAAAATGTGATCAAAAACTCGACCCCGACGCAACGAACATAGGATTTTCATAAAAAATCGGGTAAAACGGGAGTCGAGTCCAAGTGCCCAGCAAACACAGAATATATTGCATACATATTGTGTATATGTCTCAACTACTTCAAAATATATCTAGTCATATGTATTGTTTATATAAATCTGTCGACACATTTGCACATATATAGGATATCTTCAAAGATACCTGTATGACATTGTCATGATATCTTGCTTGACCCTACATGACCCCTGACCCTAGGTGACACCTGACCCTAGTTAGGTACCTGGACCTGCCATATCCTGCACTGCCCTTATCAAGGAAGACTGACTGATAATTTTACAAATCATGCATGGCTTTGTTCGTGTATTAAATCAGCACAGAACTGCGTAATCACTTCAGCAAATATTGCTGCCTAAGCATAAGTTCGAAATCGTTGTCGGAATTGTCAGACTCTGTGATGACAGCCTTGCTCCTGTTATCTTCTTTATCGCCACCCTATAACATAAATGAGTAAATTACTACAATTGATTATTATCACTGTAGAACAGAAGTCGTTATGTGTTTGGTTGTGGGTAAAATGGGATGGTGATCTGAGTTACATTAACCAAAAGACCTCAAGCCCTCTTTCAAAAGCGACATGACCTTTACTTTTACACTGAAGATATAATTAACGCAGTTACGCTTTCAAGATGAGAAACCAGAACCTGTTCAAGTTCAATAATGCCTGTCATTATAGAGAGGATTTTAATGCTATTGGCGTCATGAAAACGTGCTGCTGGGAACGGATTTCAAAACCTATCGTTTGGGCACGGGGTGAAGATTGTTCTTTACATTATCATTTTAATATTAATATGGTAATAGTTGCCTGTGAGAGGCTGATGTGATAATGATCGCTCATTCCATGTACGGCATAGTAAATATATGCAGTGGTTCGCAAACTGGGGTCTGCGAGACAATTTTTATGACTGCGAAGTACCTTCCAAAAATTCACACGATCCAGAAATTTTCGAATATTTTAATTCCCAGAGTATAAAATTTTTTAGACAGGTTATTGTCTGAACCAAAATCTAAGTTGCTTAAAATTATTTTGTAAATCAACATGAAGTAGAGTTATTCAAATTGAATTTTATTCTCTCCGTGTGAGACAAATGCGACCCGCGGAGGGGAATTGTCAAAGGCCTGTCTCGTAAATTTTGGGGACCACTGATATACAATGTTCTGAAGATGAGCGTTAAGAACAATTCACTTACAGTCCAATAATATCATAAAAGACACAACTGTCACACCACACAATCATCGAACTTAATAACAAAATTACCTTGCAAGATCCAGCAATAGTTAGAGATCTTGCAGCCTGATCTTTAGTTCTTTTATCTGGGATCTCGAGGTCAGGATGAGCCAATCTGCATGCTTCTAAAAAGAGATATAATTAGATGAAGATATCCACTGTCCAGTCATGGTATATTATACATCAGCTATCAGACAACGAACAAAACTCATCAACAACTAGAGTACTAAAGTAGATAACTTTGCACATCAGTGACGACATATGACGTCAAACGATTAAAATGTTGAAAAATCGAGGCTTTGGCTCAACTTTTTTCTACGTTGATTACGTTCAATTTCCGTCAATAACCGTTGATAACTTACGTCTAATAGTCTTTTCAAGTGTCTTGCTTTTTTGACCCTTAAGACTAGGATTTCCATATACTTTCTTTACAGCTATGCTGGTCATCATATTTTCGACAGTTTTCGGCAATTGTACACCCCGGAATCCCATTAAAGCGGCTACCTGTAACAACATTATATTAGTGGTAAACAATACAGATGGTACTGCCTTGCATCAATGGTTTGCACCAGAATTAACAATGACATTTATGGGCATTCTAGATAAAACCATCCACACCATAAATTTCATGGTCACGCTCATCAAAGGCTTGGTTGACTTTGCGATTTCGCAATAAATCACATTGGCAATTCAATTTTGGATAATAGAACTAATTTCAAAAAGGACCCCTGCTGTGCCTGAAAATGATTCCTTGGTGTCGGCGGACACCCCTGATTTAGACTGTCAATCGCTTCGTTCGAATGAGAAACAAAAACATACCAGTTC
Source organism: Botryllus schlosseri (assembly GCA_000444245.1). Lineage (NCBI taxonomy): Eukaryota > Metazoa > Chordata > Ascidiacea > Stolidobranchia > Styelidae > Botryllus > Botryllus schlosseri. The sequence goes on from ATSW01011225.1 coordinate 11,118, forward strand.
AGACTTTGCCGTTGTTCAAAGGTGTTCC